>JAFBJS010014121.1:0-36673 GCA_016785265.1 Paraplagusia blochii
AAAGTTATATTATTATTATTATTAAGTTATATTATTAAAACTTTGAAAACTCTCTTTCTTTGTAAATATGTTTACATGTTTTAATGTGCGGCTTATATACAGGTGCGGCTTGTGTATGTACAAAATCGGTTCTCCTCTAAAAATGTAGTGGGTGCGGCTTATAATCAGGTGCGCTCTGTAGTCCGGAATTTACGGTACTTTAATGACATTATTGACAGTAAATAGTGCATTTTGACAATAAACCGATGAAAGAAAAGACAAAAGAATGGAAATACAGTTGTGTGCGTTGTGAATGTGTAAAAACCTGAAATCGATTCTGATTGAAAAACTTGACTTTTTTAATTTTAGATTTTACCAATGGCAAAATGGTGAATGGTATACGATATATATATATATTGTGTATATATATGTGTGTGTATTTATTATATACATATATACATATATACGTATATAACTATGAAGGAAACATACACCATATACTGTAAATGCATATAAACGTATGTTAATATGGCTATAAATATATTTATAAATATATATGCATTTAAATATAAACTCTATATACATGTATATGTGTAAGTATTAGGGGTGCAAATTAATTGTTTTGGATCAGTTATTCATCTGTGACCTACACGGTCCAAGTGTAATGGTCCAAAAGGCGTTAATCGAACAAAAATGCAGTAAAACGATCTGATGGTTCGGATTTTTGTCCAAAGACACTTCTTCTTCTTCTTGTCCTTTCCGCTTATCCCCTCTTTCATGGGTTGCCACAGTGAGTCAACAATTTCCATCTCACCCTGTCCTCCGCATCCTCAACTCCAACTCCAACCACCTCCATGTCCTCCCTCACTGCACCCATAAATCTCCTCTTTTGCCTTCCTGTTCGTAGCTAGCTTTTTCCTAGCTTTTTCTCCTAACCTTCCTGTCTGTGTTGTCCCCCTGATTACCTTGTTCCTGATCCTGTCCATCCTTGTCATCCCCAAAGAGAATCTCAGCAACTTTAACGCTGCCACCTCCAGCTCTGCCTTACATCATGGCTGGTCTCACAACTGTCCTGTAAACCTTTCCCCTCACCTTAGCTGACACTCTTCTATCTCAAATCACTCCTGAGACCTTTCTCCAGATGTTCCATTCTGCCTGTACTCTATTCGTCACCTCTCTTCCACAGTCTCCACTGCTCTGAACAGTTGAGTTTCTAAACTCCTCCACCTTCTCCTTGTAACCTCACTATTCCTCTGTTACCCTTTTCTTCATTCACACACGTACTCAGTCTTGCTACGACTGACCTTCATTCCTCTTCTCTCCAGTGAAAACCTTCCCCTCTCTAGGTTCTCTTCTAGCTGTTTTATATATATATATAGATATATATATATATATATATATATATGTAGATACAAATTTTGCTTGCCAGTCTGTTAGGTTTTAAATTTTGACTTTTCAAGCTTTGAGCATCATACCCTGGTACGCCTCCTGCTTCCATATGATTGGCTAGTGTTACGTCATGTGACCACACATCATACTGCCACTTCCGGAGGCCGATCACGCCGCACAGCACGTTTCCTGAGTGGACACCGACACGCATGTTGATATCCACTCCAGTGGCGTCTCTGACCTTTCTGTGAACAAAAACAGAATAAAGAAAAAAAAAATTTAATTAATTGTAACAATAGTCTCATCCATAAATAAAGTCTCTGATTCTCAGTGTGCAGAGTGTAAAGAGAAAGAAAAAGAGAAGCCGAGGGTGGTTTAGTGGGAAAAGCTTAGGCTGAGTTTCATTCCAACTTTACAGCCTGTGTGTTCTTGGCAGAGCAGGTGGTAAAAGAGAGCTGGAGCTTCACGAATTGGTGAACGCCATCCAAGAGTATATGGAAAGGATGAAATATAATGTTATCTAATCAGAAGGTGACACTCACAGCTGATGAAGTGTCTGAAGTGTTTAAAAATAAAAGAGAAAATACCTGAATTATGTCCCCGACAACATAGTTCTAAGGAAAACTGCATAATTTGTAAGTGAAAGATAAGGAGGTTTAATTAAATCTGAAGCCTTCATTGAGATACTGTTCCGCCAATGAACTGAGAAGGTATATGGGAATGTTGATTAATCCAGATTAATAAGGAACAACAGCAATCAGGGTTAACTTGAAAAGTCCAATGTTGATTAATCATGATTAAATGGAACTGATCGATGAATAATCATTGTTGATTAATAGCTAAAATGACTATGTAAATGAATAAAATGAATGACAATAGTCTTTTTTTTATTGATTAAGACTATTTTCTATATTTTAAATGAACCTAGGGGCTATGTTGTCTGGGGCTTAATGCCCCTAATAGGGTCTCCCCAGGTTATAGGTACACAAAATAGTTATAGGTACACCTCTCCATAACATTGTATTTTTGTTAAGGTAAAGAAAAAAAAGAAAGAAATATAGTTCAACTTACAAGGATGTGCAATTACACTTTATTGTAGTATGGTGGAAAAAAAGCACGTTCCCCAGGGTCACACGTGCCCCCCCTCAGCATCGTACGGCGTCCCCGAGGGGGGCCCGCACCACACTTTGAGAAGCGCTGCATTATGTTCAAGCATAAGGGTGTACATCAGTGCACTTGACCCCAGTACACCCTAGGATGGAGGTCAATTTTCAACTTTGTAGTCGTGTCATCTGAACTTCGGTATGTATGTCCGTATGTTCTGGACACTCGGGTGAAGAGAGGGGCTGAGCTGTCGACTGATCACCACCTGGTAGTGAGCTGGCTTCGCTTACAGGGAGCAAAACTAGACAGACCCGGCAGGTCCAAGCATATTGTGAGTGTTTGTTGGGAATGTTGGGACAGAGGAAGAAGAGACAGAGGAAGAAGAGACAGAGGAAGAAGAGACGAGAAGAGAGAAGAGAGGGTGCTCAGTGGATGATCCAATCTCCTGTGCTGAAGTCACTGAGGCAGTTAAGAAGCTGCTAGGTGGCAAGGCGCCGGGGCTGGATGAGATCCGCCCGCAGTACCTGAAGTCTCTGGATGTTGTGGGACTGTCTTGGTTGACACATCTCTGCAACATCACGTGGCATTCGGGGTCGGTACCTCCGGAGTGGCAAACTGGGGTGGTGGTCCCTATTTTTAAAAAAGGGCACTGGAGGGTGTGCTCCAACTATCGGGGAATTACACTCCTCAGCCTCCCAGGGAAAGTTTAGTCCAGGGTATTGGAACAGAGAATTCGGCCTATAATCGAACCTCGGAATCAAGAGGAACAATGCGGTTTTCGTCCTGGTCATGGAACACTGGACCAGCTCTACACCCTCCAGTGAGTTCTTGAGGGATCATGGGAATTTGCCCAACCAGTCCACATGTGTTTTGTGGACTTGGAGAAGGCTTTCGACCGGGTCCCTCGAGGAGTCTTGTGGGGGGTAATCAGATGGTATGGGGTTGGAAGCTCTTTGCTAAGAGCTGTCCAGTCCCTGTATGAACGGAGCAGGAGCTTGGTTCGCATTGTCGGTAATAAGTCGGATCTGTTCCCAGAGCATGTTGGGCTACGTGAGGCTGTCTTTTGTCACCGGTTCTATTCACTACTGTTATGGACAGAATTTCTAGGCGCAGACAAGGGTCCAGTTCAGCAGACACCAGATTTCATCTCTGCTGTTTGCAAATGATGCTGTCCTGTTGCATGTCCTGCAGCATGTGCTGGGGCAGTTTGCAGCTGAATGTGAAAAATTAACACCTCTAAGTCCGAGGCCATGGTTCTCAACCAGAAAAAAAGGTGATCAGTACCCTCCAGGTGGGGGGTGGAGGGGTGGGGGGTCCTGCCTCAAGTGGTGGAGTTTAAGTATCTTGGGGTCATGTTCATGATTGAGGGAAGGATTTCCTTTATTACAAACTTTATTCTATCTCAATCTATTAAAAAAAAAAACGAGTGTAAACATTCTTTATCTAACCCTAACTATTATTGTATGTGAGTGCTTGTCATAGACACTAAAACAGATTTTTCTTCCTCTATTTGTTCATTTTGCCACACCCTCAGCATCTTTACTCTGGAATGAGGACAGAGCTGAACCCAAGTCTGGCTTCCCTTCTGTTCAGACTGTTTGACCGACGTGTGTTTGTTTTTGTTTGTACTGTGCGAAAGAGAGAGAAAGAGGGAGAGTGAGAAAATGTTGGAGATCTGTTATTTTACTTGATGGCCTCACACATATCCAGGCCCATCTTCACACTGTTCCTAGCATGGTCAGGCAGTGACTCAGGCAGACCAGACACACAGTAGTAACAATCCCCGAGGATCTTGATGCGCATACACTCATTTTCCTGTGAGACATGACAGCAGATAGGGAATAGGAAGTCATTAGAACATATTTGTATGTATTTTTGAACATTAAATTCTTAATGATATCTATTAACAACTGATGAAGATGGCTGACAGGCTGCAGCTGCTGCTCGAGCTCAGACTGGTCCATGTTGAACAGGACAACATGGAATGCCCTAAAAGCACTGTTTTTTGTCAGTACAAAATCAATAAAACCATTTAAAGTATATCTACATATCAGCTCTGAAATTAAAGTCTTACAAGCTTTTTTGTTGCTAACAATGTATTTGTTCATTACACAATGTTGTGTTCAGAGAAATGCCCGCACTATAGATAGTTTCATCAATGTTGTAAAGCAGTTGTATGTTCTGGAACTAATGATTTTCAATTCGACTTCAGAAAGACCTGGGTGAAAAAAGATGGCAGAAATTGTAAGCTTATTGGCCCATGAAGGAAATTGTAAATGATGTGCTGTATGTATTATGCCAATTCCTATAATTGTATACACCCCCACAAACCTTGTACAATATTACTATTTATTACTAATAAAGAGTTAAAAAAAACATTTTATTTGTCCAAACAAATGTAACTTTAGTGGTATCAGGTATTAAATTGAAGAAGAAGTAATAGTAGTAATATCTTCCATGACTGTATAAGTACACAGGAATCTACGTACGTATATGTTGCAGGTATATCACTTTTGTAAGAGTAGATCTTTAGAATAAAACATTATACCCCCCCTGCCTTAAGGCCACTTGCATCCATTAAACCCCAAATCTCACAGCAGACACAGAACCGAGCACATGTTGAAAAACACCCAGCAGTTGTTTTTCAACACGTGGGATGCTCATCATTGCAGCAGGGGTTTACGTAACGGCACCTTTGTCAAGACACGGACACAGCTGCCGGTTACAGATCTCAGAGAGCCTCAGAATGACTCAAGACCTGGATCTCCGTGTGCCGCTGAGACTATGTAAAACACACACACAAAAAAATGCAGCAGCCCACACTGCTCTAACCCGCAGCTGTCAAAGCGCGCAGCACTCAGTGACGGTACAGTGGTACCAAGGCTGAATGTAGCTCGGAGACCTGGGAGACGATCATGTCAAGGACAGGCCTAATGTGATGGGCTGAATAACAGAGACGATGATGATGTGATATTAACTTTATGTATTTCGCTGCAATAAAGTGTCAAAGCATAAAAGCTGAACCCTTGGTTAACTCATCGAACTGATTGAAATGCATTACTGTACTTACAGTGAGCCATGTCATACATATTGTAAATACACAAGAATATATATTAATAAGGGCTATTAACATGTCAAATTCTAAACATTGAGAGTTCAGCAAAGATGTTACACAGACACAGATATCTATATGTAAGATTATATAAATTGTTTAGGAATCTAGATGCAAATATATACTTTTGCCTTTGGCTTTTTCGGGGGTTGCTACAGCGAGTCCACAATTTCCATCTCCACCAAAAACAATCTCAGCACCTTTAACTCCTCCACCTTCAGCTCTGCCTCTTGTCTTCTACCTATTCCTAGTGTCTCTAATCCATACATCATGGCTGGTCTCACAACTGTCCTGTAAACCTTTGCTTTCACCTTAGCTGACATTCTTCTATCACAAGATACAAATATAAATGTGAAAACATGAACAAAAAATCTATTGTATATTTCAATGACTAAAGATTTTTTTTTCTAAAGCTTAGTAACAAATCAATCTAATCTTATCTAAAATATAATATTATTTTGAAACAGCTGAGAGCCTACCTTTGCAATCTGGTCAAATTTGCCAAACAGTTCATTTAACATGTGCACAAGTTCACCTGGAGAGCAGTCACTGGCAAGTCTGGTGAAGCCCACAATGTCAGCATACAGAATACTGCACAAAAGAAGGAGAAAAAAAATCAACAGTTATTACTGCAGTATACATACTGGCTTGTGTAGAGTGTAGTAGGAGTGTTATTTAGTTTGAGCTTGATAGGATGGCTTTTTCACTGTGGCAGTGATGACTATTAAATGTTAAGAGAAACTGACAAAAATAATCACTACCAAATTGAGTTTTTAAACTGCTAAAGGATTTACGTAGGACATTAGAGGTAACAAGGTTTCTTTTAATCTAAAGCTTTTTTGGACTTTCTCTTCCAGCAGTACACACAGAAGAAGTATTATACTAAAATGTTGATTCATCCAGATGAATCAAGAAAAACTCCAACCAGAGTCGATCAGTAAAGTACAGTGATTATTAATCATGATTAAATGCAGGTGATCCATCTATACATTTTCATCCACTTATCCGTTTCCAGGTCTCAGTTTCCACAATTGCCATCCAAATCACACCACACCACACCAGCCACTCTTGAGCCTACTGGAAGGTGCCAACCACCCTAACTGGGATTCGATCTTGTCCAAGAGGTGAACTCTGGAGTTCAACACCAAGGCACAAATATTATTGACCTATGAATAATCATAATATACTCCACTAATTAACCAATGATTAATCAATATTCATCAGCAGCTACCCTTTGAATATTCCGATTTTTTCAATGATTAATTGGCAGATCAAAAATGATATATTATGGCGACTGATGGCTCGTTAATGCAGAGTCACTGTCTGTGTCACTTGTGAAACTCCAAGGTTCAATTTCTGGACAAGATCAAATCCCAGTTAGGTTTTTTGCCCCTCATGTGTAATCACAACCTGGAAGAAGGTTCCTGAGAGTCTAGTATGATGCAATGTTGGTGTTGGTTATGTTAGTTGGTGTTTTTTAGAGGGTGGAGAAGACATCTGAATTCTGGCTCTTCCCTAAATACAGCAGTGCAGCAGGGTGTGATTACTGCTCATGGCCACTTGTCCTTCAGAGGCACATCTTTATTCTAATAAGATTGCCTTATATGCTGAGAGCTGACATGTGAGTTGTTGTTATTATGAGCAGCCTTATAGGCGAATCAACATGAGGGGCACTCACTCACACACACACACACACACACACACACACACACGACCCACTCATGCTTACAGAGTCACAGGGATAATGGTCCCCCTGAGTGGCTGCAGCGCGTCAGAAATAGGCTTTGGAGGACATGCTACTGAGAGACTCTCGTACTAAGCTGACTTTGTGGACTGTGTCTGAAACCCTTACATTACTGAGGAGAGCAACACTGGGCATCATGTACAGTATGTTCTTCAGCAAATTTACCCCGGTGGAAAATTAATGGAATATACCTTTAATTTTGCCATGGAAGATGCGGTAGATGAAAAAAAAAGACAATATGAGAGACAAGAGCGCAGCAGAGTGAAATAGAAATCTATTTGTGACTGTGGAGAGGAAGGAGGAGGAGGATGAGGAAGACGAGAGAGGATAACTAGGTGGCAAGGGTACAATCAAGGAGCATAATTGAACAAAAAAGTAATGGTTACTAACATACCAGGGAACGTAAGTCTACCTGACGTTGGTGTGACGCTGCACATAGAGGTTGTGGAAATTGTTGGTGCTCTCAGTTCGACCAAAGTTAGGCCCCTGCAGTCTCTGGATGATCTCAGCCTTCATCACCCGGGCGATATGAGCAGGCAGCAGGGACAGAAGAAGACGCTCCTGGAGACACAGACATAGGTGAACTAGTGAAGCACTAGGGAAACAGTACTAAAACCTGGAAAAAAAAATGTATTTCAGTGTTTCGGCTTTTTTCTTGGGTTCATTTTTTTTTTTTTGCCAATAAATTTTATTTTGGTGCATCACTTATCACTCTAGTTTAAACCGTATATTTGCACAGTGGATACAGTAATGAAGTTGGAGATGTTACAATGTAAATGTTTCATTCGACATTGAGAATGAAAATATTTCTTACAATAATTTTAGAAAACCATCCTCACCTATCTAACCTTTCCTTCCTTTTTCCCATCTCCTCTCCTCTTACCTCTTGTCTCTCTCTCTCATCCTCCTTTCCACGCTACATTCTCTTCTCCTCTCCTTACCTCTTCTTTCCTTCCCTGCTCTACCATCTTCTCTCTCCTTCCTGCACTTCTTACCTTCCCTTGTCTCTTTCCATTCTGTTGAGTCCATTGTTCCAAACTGTTCCACTACAATAGATGTCATTAGAATTTTCTTTTTACAGATTACACTATTGTTAACCATCACTGGAATTCAGATAGGACTGCATTATAAAATCTTCTCCTTTAATATATAATATAACTCCATTATGACTCCATTATAAAATGAGAGGATAGAACAGAATGTTTGCTTTGTCATTGACCTGATGATGGATTTATTTACAAAGAAGTAGTTAAATCACCGCCGGTAGAATGAGTCAACATTTCAAGTGTATGACTTTAATACATGACTTCATGACAAGTTCTAGGGATGTTACGGGATGTGTCGAGGCTTTGAAGCATGTATCGAGCAAAGAAGGGGGCGTTTCCACCAAGCATGTATCGAGGCTTCATTTAGAGGAGGGGCCAAAATGATGACATCCGAAGCCTCGCTGCCCGGTCGTGTCACGTGACTGCTTCGGAAAATGGTTCCAGTGAGATCAGTGGTTCTCTGGGGTTTGGTGGAGCCTCTGCTGCGAAGGTCAAGACACTGCATCTATCTGAAGCACATAAACTCTCAATTGACCACAACTCCCCTTCAAAAACCCACATTTTGATCGGGGCTTGAGGGGTTTATATAGCTGTAAACCTCACGGCAAAATCGGTACCACTTCCCAAAGGATTTACATGATACTGCCCTCCCCTAAACGCAGAAACGCCTCCTTCTTTGCTGCATGTTGTTATACATTTGGCCAGTAGGTGGTTTCGTGAGCGCATTAAGCTTTAAGCTTTAAGCATTAAGAAAATGATCCAACAAAGCTATTATTTAGCTATTATAACATTAAGAACTCTATTTTTTATTAGCCCAATCAGTGTAAGAGGAGAATTCGGAGATTCACCAGTGTGGGTTACCGGTTGTATATTAATAAAAATGATGGGCTGTAGCTTGAATTTAGCACATGTGGAGGATGGCTGTTGGAGGGAGTAGTGTCGATGTGCATGGCTTCAGTGTGAGTGTGCATGTTAGAGAGAGCAAACAGCAGCCTGGAGGGGTGTGACTCATGAATGCAGCCCATAGCACAGAGGGCCATTACATTGTTCAAACACCACAGGCACTTTTCCTAAAACACAGCAGCAAATGAAGTACAGAGAGAGAGGGAGAGAGAATGGGGGAACAAGCTAAAAATGGAAACACACACCACCCGCACATATTTACTCATTCAGCATTGATGCGATATGAAAACTCCACTGTGGCCGTGGCCGAGATGGGGCTTCATTATCCATCGATCTGTGTTTAGCCACTGAATGGGATTCGATGCAAATTAACTCAACATCATTATGTGTGCACACACACTGTAACATATTCACACCCACACATATGCAGCAGTGTAGGTCGCCAGGTGTCATTAGACCAGGCACAGGCAAACTAAGGCCTGGGGTCAGATGCAGTCCATTTAGCTTTTTAATTCAGCCCTCCAAATGTGTCTTAAATATAGGAATAATTTATTTTATCATTGAAATTTGCACTTTTCTGGCATTGCTTCCATTTGCCTAATATATGGCCTAGAAAAGGCTAAAAGTATTTAAGAAATTTAGCCTTTATCCATCCTATTTTATTTGTAACTGTGTTGACACACTGCACCACACCATACCTTCCTCCAGGTGGTGATCCCCCTGGCTAACCACCCTAACTGGGATTTGATCTCTTCCAAGAAGTGAACCCTTGAGTTTCTCACCATTGACTCATTGACTATGGCCCAATATCAGCCATTTCAGCCTTTATGCATGAATTTAGCATGTAAGGGCCTAATGGTTAGGGAAGCGGACTAGGGTTTGCAAGGTCCCCGGTTCGAATCCCACTACCACCAAGTTACCACTGAGATGCCCTGAGCATGGTATCATCCCTACACACTGCTCCCCGGGCGCTCATTAGCTGCCCACTGCTCACTTTGATGATGGGTTAAATGCAGAGGCAAATTTCGTTGTGCGCTGTGAATCACAATGTAACAATGACAAAAAAAAGTAATAAGTAATTTAAAGGTTGCCCATGTCTGGATTAGACGGTCCGTATATTTCTGGCTTGGGAACAGCTAAAGTAGCTAAGCTCTATTACAAATATAATATAAATATTAATATAATAATTCATTAATCTTCACTCAAATTATTCCGCATCGTACTGTGAGTCTTCCTTTGAGTGGTGAGCCCAATGAAAGTTTTGTTGGTCAGGATGGTGCTATGATCAGAGCACCTTAGTGGAAACCTGGCAGCTGGTGGATTAGAACGTGGAGCCTCGTGGACCCAAGACCACTTCCTTCCTACCATTGCTGCCGGTAGTGCTATACCAGTGGTCATAAATTACTCTCTTATCCATTAACAGGTGTCAGGGGCAGCTTTCTACACCAACCACCACTGCCACCCCCGCCATACCATGGAACCATCCTGTAAGCGTGGGTCGACAGCTGGTGGATTCAAACCTGAAACCTTACGGAACCAAGTCTGCATCCTTAACCGCTCGGCCACCACTGCCATGTATAATACTTATTACAGCAGTACTATTTCATTTAACACACACCATTTTCACAAACATGCTTAAACATAAATGATATAAAAAAAATGGCAAATATTATCCATAAAAAATTGCATCAACTGTAAAACTTAAAATGTGCTTTTCTTTTTTTTCTATTCAAGAATGATGAAATTAATGACATAAAATGTAACATGTGGAAATGTCGGCCCAATCATGTTGTATAGTGTGGGTTACACAGTAAAGGCCACAAGCTATTAATGTGTAAATTTGGAGTTAATGTCCCCGCTTGAAAAGAAGGTCCATTGTCAGGGTAAACCGGATAATGTCAAGTAAATGTCATAGCAAAATGTCACTTCAGACATGAATGACAAACTAAGGCCTCCTCCCTGACCAACAAGAGGGAAAATTCTTGGAAGAGAGTCAACTGTAAATTTGATTTGAGTTCATTATTCGCGTGCGTATTGAAGTGACAGTACCTGTTGGTGCTTCTCAAATTCCAGTTTGATAGGCGACTTGATGCAGTTGCAGGTGTCCTGGTATGTCTGTTTCAGAGCCAGATCCATCAGATGCTTGTGGTACGCACCAGCCAGGTTACCACAGGTGAAAATGATCACGTTAGCTAAGATCTGCCGGATGTGACACAAGAAAACATGCGTGTAAACACCAAAGGAATTGGAATTTAAGGAGCTGAAGAGAAGGTATATAGATCTGGATGATTAATTTTAAACATCTCCCGTTATTCTCTATACACACCGCTTAGTCTTGCAAACTAACAAAGTAAAATTTTCTCCAAACACACTCTTAATCGTTCTTACATAACACAGTCTCCTTGGTGCTTTATCCAAGGATAGAGAGAACTTGGGGCATGTTTTGTACATAGTTGTGTTTTTTCCACTGTGCATGTGATACAGTGAGGTGCACAGAGAGAGAAACAGAGTGAGAGGAAGCGGTGGCTTTTATCATCATCAATCATCACTGATTAGACATGACTGTCTTTCTAAATATTTGTAAAACCTGTTTAGATTTTGCGGGTCCTAAATGTGCGCCACCAAACGATTGCTGGTCTTTTGAGGACATGTTTTCTCAAACTGACTTTGTCAAAATGCCTCTGGAATGTCTGCCTACTTCTACAGCAGTCAGCGGATACAGGCAGTGATGTAACTGAAAACTGATACCAGAGGAGAGTGATGCAAACGTATGTATGTAGGTGAGTGTGTAGGATGTCAGTGGAGATAAGGGAAGATAATGGAAGTCAAGGTACAGCGTGGTGTATAACAAAAGTAAATTTAAAAAAGGGTCGTTAAAGATAAAGTAAAGGTTATTAAGTGAGTTTACTCAGCAACAATACAACAAGCAGCATGATTTGGGTGGCAGTGGTGCAAACTGCTGCTAATGAAAATGGATAGATATGACTAATTAGCACCAATTCTGCCTTTAGTTTAAACCACTTGCCCTTAATCCCCCACATAGGAAGGAGCAATACGTAAATAAGTATATTTCTTTTCTTGCTAAACTGATCCTTAATATCATGAAGCTTAATCTAAAAGAACTTCATCCCAGTTATTCAGCATAAATACGGTAATAAACATAAAGGGAACAGAGGGAAGTGAGGAAGTGATGGGCCGGTTTGGATTTGGGAATAGAAATTTGAACAGACAGTGGATAAAAAAAGTCTACACACCCTTGTGCAAAGCCAGGTGATGTAAAGAAAATACACAAGCATAAATCATTTAATAACTTTTTCCACTTTATATGTGATCCATAACATGTAACAGGCAACGGAAAAACTTCACAAGGGAAAAATAAAAACTGTTGCACAACTATGCACACCCTTAAACTTATACTTTGTTGCTGCCCCTTTGGCATTAATTACAGCACTCAGTCTTTTTGGGTAAGTGTGAGTCTGGCACATCTTTGTGTCACAATATTTACCCATTCTTCTTTGCAAAATTACTTGAAATCTGACATATTATGAGAGTATTTCCTATGCACAGCTCTTTTTAGATCACAGATGTTCAATCGGATTCAGGTCTAGACTTTGTCTGGGCCATTCCATAACTTTGGTCTTATTCCGGTGAAGCCTTTCTTTAGTTGATTGAGATGTGTCTTTTGAAACGCTGTCATGTTGAAAGATAAACCTTCTCTTCATCTTCAGTTTTCTAACAGCTCTGTAGGTATGATGTTCTTTGGGTGATTTGCATTTTTTTTGTTTTTGGCGCCAAACAAACCTTTAAGAATTATGGCCAAAAAGTCCAACCTTTTATTTCATTGGATCACAACACATTTTCCCACATGCATTTGGGAGATTTTAAATGTCTTTCTGCAAAATGCAGCCTGGCCTGGATGTTTTTCTTTGAAAGGTACGGCTTCTGTCTTGCTACCCTTCATCACAGCCCAGACATATGAAAGAGACAGGAGGCTGTTGTCACATGTACATCACAGCCAGCAGTTGAGAGATATTGCTCTAACTCCTTCAGGGTTGATTTTCTCTGTGTTCTTTCATCAACTTTGGACGGTCGTCCAGTTCTTGGTAAGGTCGCTGTTGTGCCATATTTCATCCACCTTTTGATGACTGTCTTCACTGTGTTCCGTAGTTGATTTAATTTCTTTGAAATTGTTTTGTACCCTTCTCTTGACTGATACCATTGAACAATGAGATCTCTCTGATGCTTTGAAAGCTCTATGTGGACCATGGCTTCTGCTCGAAGATGTGGCTACAAAAATGTGATGAAAATCTACTAAAACAGCTGATTTTTATTAGGGGTTCGTCAGTGGGACTTTACATGGTGACAGGTGTGTGCTCACTCTATTTAACATGTTGTGACTTCAGAAAGTAAGTGAGGGCAGCTATGGGCTGCAGTGGGGAATTTCGTGATGATTGGGATACAGCACCTGGAATGATTAGGGAGACGGGTAGGAAGGTGCTAGGTATGTCTTCTGGACAGAGAAAGGAGGACAAAGAGACCTGGTGGTGGAATGATGAGGTTCAAGAGAGGAGAGAGAACAGATGAGAATAGATTAGAGTTCAGAGAGGACAAGGGAGGTGAAGAGGAAAGTTCACCTCAAAAGGCATATGAGTTGTTGTATGAGAGGTTAGACACGAAGATAGGAGAAAAGGAGTTATACAGATTGGAAAGGCAGAGAATCTGTCAATCTGGGAATGATGTACAGCAGGTGAGGTTGATTAAGGACAGAGAGAAAAGCCACTACCTGTGAGGAAGGTGTGCTAGCGAGATGGGGGAGTACTTTGAGGAGATGTTAAATGAGGAAAATGATAGGAAGGATGAGGAGCCAGATTCTAACAGGGAGAAAGTAGATTAGATTAGATTTGATTAGGAAGAAGTTAGAGAAACCCCAAAGAGGATGAAAAGTGAGAAAGTGAGAAAGAAAGCTATTCGGTCCTGATGACATACCTGTGGAGGTATGGAAGTTCTTAGGGGAAGTAGCGGTAAACTTTCTCACTCAACTGTTCAAAAGAAATTTAGAGACAGACAAGATGCCTGATGAGTGGAGGAAGCAAGTTCTCCAATTTACAAGAAATGCAATGTGCAGAGTTGTAGCAATTACAGAGGGATAACATTGATGAGCCATACCATGAAGATTTGGGAAAGAGTAGTTGAGGCTAGGTTGAGGAAAGAGGTAAAAATTTATATGAGGAAGTCAGATGGACTTCCTCATACAGATGGACAGATTGAGAGATGACGTCAGACAGGAGTCTCCATGTCATCTGATGTTTGCAGATGACATTGTGATCTGCAGTGAAAGTAGACAGCAACTAGAAGAGAACCTTGAGAGGTTTAAGATACTTAGGATTAACTGTTCAGAGCAGTGGAGACTGTGGGAGAGAGATGAAGAATAGAGTAAAAGCAAGATGGAACAACTGGAGAAAGGTCTCTGGAGTGATTTGTGACAAAGAGTGTCAGCTAAGGTGAAGAGAAAGGTTTACAAGACAGCTGTGAGACCAGCCATGATGTATGGACTAGAGACACTAGGAATAGGTAGAAGACAAGAGGCAGAGCTGGAGGTGGAGTTAAAGATGCTGAGATTCTCTTTGGTAGAGACAATGATGGACAGGATCAGGAGTGTTTAGAGGTACAACACAGACAGGAAGGTTTGGAGAAAAAGCTAGAGAGGCCAGATTAAGATGGTTAGGACATGTTCAGAGGAGGGACAGTGGTTTTATTGGGAGAAGAGGAAGAGATGGAGCTACCAGGTAAGAGACGAAGATGAAGGCCAACAAGGAGATTTATGGATGCAGTGAGGGAGGACATGGAGGTGGTTAGAGTTAAATTTGGGGATACAGAGGACAGGGTGAGTTTGAAATTGTTGACTCGCTATGGAATCCCTGAGAAAAGAGACAAGCCGAAAGGAAAAGGCAGAAGAAGACAGTTAACCATCACCATGCTCTAGTTCATTTACAGTTTGAACACTTTTTAAGCTCCCTTTCTGGTTTTTTTTTTTCACCATCGTTGCATGTTTAACACTTACAGGGTGGGCATAAGTACTACAGGGGCCAGATTTTTAGCGTACCAGACGGATTCATGCAAATGCTTTGTTTCAGAAGCAACTATTGTTTTGCAGTTTTTTTTACAGCTGTGAGTTTAGAAAAAAGATAAGAATCTGGGGAAAATGCCAGGTCATTGGGGACGGAATGAGTCAAGATTTTTTGGCTAAATGAGGAAGCACAGGAAACTTTCTAAGAAAATAGGCTGCCAGGAAAATGTAGAATTGTCAAGGGTTTGAGGGAAGTAGTCAAAAGTACCATGAGGCCTGGTGCATTTATCAGAGCAGTGTGAAAGGCCAAACAGGATACTGGCTGGTAGAACAGAGAGACAAATCTGGAAATATGTTCAGCATGTCTGCTTGATTAGGCATTAAGGGGTGATGGTGTCTGAACACAGTGTGCTTATGAGAATACATACAGAAATATTGCCAATATAATAGATATTTTCTGCATGTGTGTGTGTCTGTTTTCTTGCCAGATGACAAAATATAAACCGTGTTACCTCATTCAGCACATTTCGTCACAGTAATGGTCCAGATGCAGAGTTGTGTGCACAGTTGTGACTCTTCTTGATTTGCAATCGTAAAAATCATAAAATGTTCACTTAAACAATTACTGTCGTCACTTTTGATTTGATGAGTATGTGAAAAAAAAACTTAACTCTGTGTTCGACCTACCTGCCATATTAAAGGCTCCAACTGTGGGATGGTCTTGGCCAGGCAGACGCTGAGAGTGACGGTGTGTGACAGGCAGGTAATGGCGCTGGTGATAATGGCCCCTCTCATGGAGAAAGGCAGCATGGTGTAGACAACAAACACGATGAACAAGAAGAATGCCACCTTTGGAAAAAAATACGGGAAAACATTGATTTAGTTATTTTCAGATGCATTTGGACCTTAAAAAAACATCCTAATTTTTATATTCTTCACTTGGGTTTTGGTTGATACTGTACTGCAGTTTCAACAGATCATGATCTTATTCTGATATGATTACTTACAGTTCAAGACTATTAAACTACAAAGCCCACCCAAATAATTCCAAAAGTCAGACATGAGTGGGCTCAAAAAGTTATCTTGGTTTTAAATAGACAGAAATGTCCTAAAGACTTATCCAAGTCATAAGGTCTCTGTCAGTCCGGTCTGTCCACTTCCTTCCTTACTGTCCACTCTATCCTGTTTAGTGACCAAGGTGGAAATCAAAAGGAAAGGGATGCTAAATGTGCTGGGATGTTAGTTGAACTCTGACTTTCCTGCATGTCTGTTTACTTCCTTCTTCATGTCCTGATCAGGTTCAGATAACTTGTCTGTACACAGGAATAACCAAACATTGACTGATATCCAACTTATATGATCAAACTGCCTGAAGAAAAGATTTGGAAAAAATACTTTGATTTTAAGAACCTAAAAAAAAAAATAAATCGATCTGGAGAGGGATCTGTTTTTTAAAACAAAGCAGTGCTCCTACATTTTTTGTTGCTAGGGGAAACTACTGCTACACTGGGAAGAAAACGCTGATGTTGCCGAACAGAGTAGGCACCACCTGCACCAGAGGGCAGTGGCACTTTTGGTGGAATTTTGGTGGAAACCAACATTCTCCTGAGAATCCGTTTGTATTTTTCAGTTAAAGAGCGGATGTGGGATTTTTTTTTACTTCGAGAGGATGAGATAAATCAATGAACAGCTTTTTTTTTCCAAAGCAGTTATGAAACTCACCTCCTCCTCTGCTTTTTCCTCCTTTCCTTTCTACCAGTCTCTTTATGCCTTTAGTATAAATAGCTCTGTGTGTCGCATCAGACAGACTCTCAGTAATCACTTCAGCATTAAAAACAGACTCTACCTCCAACGGGTTTCTTTTGGTTGGATTTCTGCCGTGAGAATAAAACTGAAATGTAATTGAATGGAATGACAAAATGGACAGATACACAACAGAGAGACTGACAGAGGCATGGGTGCACAACTGTAATGTAGAATGATGACGTTCCCACAGGTGGCTGGTGATAAAAATATCTCCATCCCAAAGGAGGAAGTAAAATTGATGGGGTGGGGGAGAGCGCAGGGTAAGAGGTCTAACAATGAAGTAGGAGAAGGCAGGTGGTAGAGGCAGTGTGCGAAAAATGGGATTTGATAAATAGGAGCAGACAGGATGAGAAAATGGGTTTCGGAGGGAGAGAGAGAGTGAGATTAGGAGTTTGGCAGTAAAACTAATGTGTCAGTCTGCCGATCTGCTCACCGCCAGCCTCATCAGCCCTGGTTAACACCTGTCACATGTGGAATTAGTTCACATCCCCCTTTTTAGACCTATACACAAGAGTCGGATTCTTGGTACTTCTTTCATCACAATAAATACCTACATGGAGTGATGTGATTACAGCACATACATAATTTGCCTAGAATAATAAACATTACTAGTTTTTCCATTTTCATAAAGCTCAATCATGCCATTCTTCTGTAATCAGGACAAGTGCCAATCCCCACCACAGGCACTCAATGATGGCTTTTCCTGTTTTTTTGCCATTAGATCAGTTTCTTATCCTAATGAATTGTTATTTAAGTTTTCTTCTTCCCATTTCGGCTTATCCCTGTTCTCAGGGGTTGCCACAGCAATTGTTTATAAGTATTTAGTGGAATTAGTATCAGATATTTGAGGGAATTTTAATAGAATTATTTACTTTAAGATTTCCCTCCTGTTTATATTCCTCCTGATATTGGTCAGAATTGAATATTTGGAAATCAAAGGAAAAAAAAGCACATCTGGTTTGATATCCAGACCCTCAGCATAGTGAGCAGGAGGCTGCCGGCTGAGCCAGCGCCCGGGGAGCAGCGTGGGGGCACCATGCTCAGGGCCTCAGCGGTAACTTTGTGGTAGGGGGATTCGAGCCGGAGGCCTAGCCGACCTAAGTCTTGCCCCAGTTCTACTCAACAGAGCTTTGAGTGCCATGCTCAGTAAAAGCAATGTGGCATGATGAAGAAGAAAAAAAAATGATAATTGTATTCGCAGATATCGGTATCCAAGATGAAATAACTGTATTTAGCCATCCTTAGTTACAATGGATACAAGCCACAACTATTATCATTTTTCTGCTTGTGCTATCACACACAAATAGCACCTCGACCTTATACTTAATGGTACATCCTGTAAAACACATTGTTAAAAGAACAACCAGAACTTAAAGAGTGACGCTGTTTGTAATGGATGTAAGGAAGACCAGTAATCAAAAAAAAAAAAAAAAAAAACGACGAATGTCATTTGGTTAAAAGAAAAATTAAAAAGCAGAACCCAAACCTTAGATGATTAAAATTATTTTATTTGGAAAAAGCTGAGTGAAATATTTAACTGGAGTGTCAAAACTCAAGTATCAGTTCTCCCAGAAAGGCAGTCTCATAAAGGACTCACTGGCTCCAATACAGTGCTGTTCACGAAGTGTGCTTCACGCTTGGGTTGGAAAACACTCTGAGCTGAACAGAAAACCACCACCACCACCAACAGTCAGAGAAAGTTTCTGTCACAGTATTTACACGGGGCTGCATCAGGATGTCAGTGAGATTTTCACAAAATAAACAGCAAAATAGCATTTTGTTTGTAAAACAGCACCCCTCCAGAGTGTTGAAAAGATGGTACTACACGGCTACATGCTGAAAAATACTGAAAATCCTTAAGAATAAAAACTAAAGTTTAAAATCTAGCTGCCTATTTTTCTCAGTACAACTGAGCATGGTTTGATCATCTTCAGGTACAAGAGCAGTCTGCACCCACCTGATCCCATGGGCTGAGAATTCCTCCTGAGAACATAAACAGGTATCCCAGGGTGACCAAACAGGCCCATATGAGGACAGAGAAAAGACGGAGCATCCGCTTGAAGACCGACTCGATGCAGACGAGGATAAAGATGGACAAGAAGAGGAAGAGAGATGCTGGCACGGCGATCAGGAAGGTCAGGTGGTCCTCTACTTTCTACAGAAAGGGAGAGAAAAAAAGGGCAAAAAAAGGAGAGATTTCCATTTAAAGCCAGTAATGCTGAAATCTGACCTCGGTCTGGCTCAACAGGAAATCCAATCACGCAGAAACACTCACGTCCTGTTCCTGTCTCACATTTAGTCAGGAAGATCTGAGTACTGTCCAAAATATCGGTATTGTAACCATACACTAGTTTTAAAGATAACAATAGTTCATTCTTGGCAAATAACTAGATGCCGCTAATGTTATTATGTTTTACACTTCATGTATATGTGAGTGAGCTGGCCCAGAGGTTAAGGAAGTGGACTTGAGTCTGCAAGGCTTCAGGTTCTAATCAACCAGCTGCCAGGTTGCCACTGAGGTCCTCCTAGCAGTGGGCACGCCATTCATCCAAGTCTCACACTATGAGGCAGTGTGTTTTGGGTGGCAGTCGTGGAGACTGCTGCCCCAAGACCAGGTAATGAGTAAGAAGATGAAGATGAATGAATTAATGAATGTGAGTTAGTTGATCAGGGTCTTTATCAATAGTTTTATGTTTTTTAATGAATTACAGATTATGCATACATGGCAACTATAACAGACACCATATGTATGCATGTGGCAGGAAGCTGTGTCTGAGTATGTTGTGATACTAAACAATTTTCATATATAACATTTGCATGTCTTAACCTTGTTCTAATGATTTGCATTTTGACATTTGACATTCATATATATTAAATTCAGTGTTATCTGAGCTGAATGTTGAAAAACCCTGTTTTCATGTGTTCTGACCACATGGACTATTTTGCCAGAATGCTTCAAAACTATACCAAAAACATTGTCAGGAGTAACTGTGTTTCACCAAGTGTTTTCTACATTATGCTACAGTTTGTGTATTTGTGTTGCTTTGTCAACAGCAACCTGCCATGTCAAGCCATGGCTTTGTCTCCTGCTCAGAGAACCTTTACCTGTCTCGTTCCTTACAAACTCTGACTGACTTTGAACCCTTATATTATCAGGACCTGTGTTTAAACCCCATGTAAGCCCTATTTGCTGTATGTGTTTAAAGGTTGTCCTATAAAACACCCCTCTATCCTTAAGCGAAGGCTTAAATTTAGAACTCGACAATTAAAAAAAGAAAAATTGCATAGCTATTTGTGCTCTCTCCGGTGCATGTTAAGTAATGGAAGAGTGGAAGAATCACGATCGCCTGCTGAGCTGCCTTCACACAGCGCTTACATCCACCGACCAGATTACCCAAGTTGCTGCTAATTTAATGTCTACAGCTGCTGCACCTGACAGCAGCTGCACACATTAAATTAGCAGGCTGCTGCACCAGATAGATGCCATCGCAACAGTGAAATTTACATGACTTTGGGGGAAGAAATTGGTTTGTGTCTCTCACACACTTGTTTTACACGGCTTCAAAATGCCATTTAATAAAAACTATCATCGTCTCCTGTTTCTTTCTGTCAGAGAGAACCTTTTATAATGTTTGAAACTGTGCAACTGTTAATGTTTTGAGGTGAATAATGATTGGAAACAGGGTTCTGCACTGTGTTGTCTATTAGAAAATAAAGTTAAGTCGGCTGGGATTCCTCAATAATTCTACCCCACACCCAAAATTGGTAGGTTGATGGAATGATCAGTTTCGATTGGCACAGATTCGCTCTTGCTGATAGTTTTGCAGCCAATCCAGGAGAACTGGCGTGTCAGCTCACCTTTGAGCTATAGCGGATATGTCTGTAGCTTAGAACAGTGATTTTCAACCTTTTTTGAGCCACGTCACATTTTTTACGTTTACAAAATCCTGGGGCACACCACCAACCAAAATTACATTTTAACACAGTATTTATAATACATATAGTTAATAATAAAGTTGTACAATGTATTTATACTCACTTAGTGTGGAATCTGGGCCTGTTCTAATTAACACAAATTGTATAACCTGGTAGGAATGGAAGAAAGACCAACACAAAGCTCTTCCTCAACAACAGCTCTTCCTCTCAGTCTATGTTCTTAATTTTAATCACAGTGATGCTTGAGAAGCTCAGCTCACATATACGTGTTTGAAAGCTTTTACCAAAACTCCAATATAAACAATTGTAAATATTGTACCACCTCCACACACATACATTGCTTTCTTAAAGTTTGTTAATTTGTCTTATACGTCTTTGAAGCATTTTGATTATTTACTGCAGCAGACTTCCTGAGTAGAACACAGGAGCTTAATTAGTAAATTAGTGGTTGTCATTGGTCAACAGTAATTCAACAGTTCACTGTTTACAAACATGAGTCTGTGGAGTTGGTGGTTTCTTTTGGCGGCCACTCAAACTAGGGCCTTCATCTGGGTCAGAACTTTGTCTCTTGCTGTTACGGTCACTGTCACGTAGCAATAGCGCTATTGTTTTCATAAGCAATCATAACCTCTGCTGTCACCTGCTGGAGTAGAAGAGTATTACATATCTGACACTGCTTTATTACAGCGCAGACACCCAACAACAACAATGAAAGTTAATTGGGTGATATTGGATCATTTCCCGCGGCACACTTGACAATGACACACTGGTTGAAAATCACTGACCTATATATGGGTCTATACCTATATACGCTCAATGCACGCGGGGCAAATGAGTGATAAAATCTTTAATTTCCTGAAGGAATATCATGAGGGTTTTATCTATCTGAAGACAGACTGACAGAAAGACAGACAGATGGAGGGATGAATAGTTCCCTTAATATTTCCCTTCTGGAAATTTCTGTTTATCCCAGATCACCAATCTGATAATTGCAGTACCTGTGTGTTTTGATTTGTTGATGATTTTTTCTCACTGAGCTGTCACTGGCAGTTTGGGCTATAAATCCAGCCAACAGTCACTGTAAGGTTGAGTGTCAGATAGCTGATAAAAATAACAATGTTTTATTAATATAGAACTGTATGCTTGCAAGCTATGTCCGACGAGTCACATGACCACAATGGTAAAGACAGGACAGGAAGCTGCACCTTACTTTGTTTGTTTGTTATAGGCGGTCTAATTCTTTCACAGACATTTCGTTCTTCCTAAGCCCATTTCCTTTGACTTGGCGAGGAAGGGAGCTGCACTTGCCTCCTACAGTGTACTGCATTGTGACACAGAACAATTATTTTTCCTTTTTTAACCCAGTCTGGCTTATTCAACTGATCTACTGGGTGGAAAAGCTGGTAAACAGAGGCACAGCATCAGCCGAGCAGAGCAGAAGCAAAATGACACAAATACAGCAGAGAACATCATGTCAGAAAGAGTGGGATTGAGAGGAGAGGAGGTCCACCAGCAATGTCTCCTAATCATTGCTGTGGGAGGAAGGAAGAAAGGAAGGAAGGAAGGAAGGAAGAAAGGAGGAAAGCAAACTCCTTGTCGTGATCCACACCACTGCACATGATGAAATGTGCCTTCTAAATTTAACCCATCACCAAACCAGTGGGCAGCTCTTTCGTCTGGGGACAGTACATGGGGATGGCACCGTGTTCAGTGGACCCCAGTGGTAACCTGGCAGTGGATATGAACCTGTAACCCTTTGGACACCAGTCTAGTTCCTTAACGACTAGGCTACAACTAGTAGACATTTTTATCATCTTAAAAAGTAACAATCATTTCCTGATCTATGACATATTTTAGATGCAGTTTAATAGTTAACAACGTTTTTTGGCTTGTGGCCCCATTTTGAAGCAACATTTTCTTAGTTATTGCATGTTTGCAGATGTCAATCAAGAAATTTTGGTATCCTGCATTTTATTCTTACAAAATTTCCATTCAAGAAAGTACATTTTTAAGATTAAATGTATTGTCCTTTAACAAAATGAAAACAAATTTTTATAAAAGAAATACATTTTTAGCAAATATATATATATGTTTCACTGACCTAACCTTGTGTGTTCTGAGCTTACTGGATGTCTGTACAAAGTCTTTATAAGCAAATGCAATGACACAAGGAATCGCTCCAGTCTGGCTTACAGCCGCCATGGTCACTGTGATATGAAACCTAAACTCAAGGCAGGACGCATGCGTTACAAACCTTAGCGAGCCAAAAGGGAGTGAACTACTCCTGCCTGCAACTTTTTTCATTGCGCTGGGAAACGCATCGGAAAAAGTGAAATAAGTTAAATGATAAAATGAATAATTCCTTGATTGTGGACTTTATTCACGACTCGCGAATCATAACACTAAATTCCGAGTCAAGTCTCAAGTCTTACACCACAAGTCTCATGTCAAGTCACAAGTCTTTATTTGTGTGACTAAAGTGCGACTCGAGTCATGTCTGGGCAATTGTAACACTGGATAAAAAACACTTGCATGCATTACCATAACAGTATTTAGATAAAATCAAGCGTTACGGCGCTGCTTGGAGAATATTGATTACACCTCTGGAGGTCTTAGCTAATGATTTCATTCTTATAACAGAAACTATTGACTAAAACTCTGAGCCTTATGTTCGTTGAATGGGGCAAAATTTAAAAAAAATGTATAGATTACCAGCCTTCCCTTGTACTATTGATCTCTGTTGAAATATCTTGGCTGCACTGTTAATGGATAGAGTTAATTAAACCAACAAAAAACCTCAACAAGTGTTATCTTTTGCTGAAATGCATAGAAGTCTAAGAAGGAAATTGGTGACTTCCTGAAATGAACACACCCTAAACTTAGAAAATCACAACAAGAAACAAGTGTGCAAACATAACTGTACCACGAATAACCCCCCGGGCACATAAAGATAAAATTGTAAGAGCATGGGTGGAGGAGTCTTTGTCTGAAAAATTGTTCACTCCAGTCCTGATCTGTGGGTTGAGATAAAAGGGTGCAGTAATTCTGGGAGCATTAGCACAGCTTTGGTGGGGTTTCTGTCAGTGTGCTGATAAAACCAGAATGCTTACAACAACATCCTCCCCTCCCTCAGTGGAACAGGCCCCAGCTTCAAACTCACCCTATATTTATTCCTGGCATTCTTCTATTCCAGCAATAATTGGACGCCTATTGGAACAATAATTTCAAAAACAAAGTGAGATTAGTCCGCTAGTTAAGAGGCTGGATGCTAACATGTGATTTCGAACCACATTAGTTAGTAGTTATGACACAATTAGTTAGTAGTTATGACACAATGTCAGGTCATTTTACTTAATGTACAAGTGTCAAACTTAGAATCCATATCTGGCCTGCAGTTTTGTTATATTTGGCCAGCAAGATCATAGCAAAGGTTTAATGGAGTAGACCTATGATTTATTGTTATAACAGTGTATTTGCTTCGGTTTATCACAATTAATTAAGTTTGTTTCAATATCAAAAAACATCTACATAACAGATCTGGCGAGGATGCAAAAAATTAACGACTAACATAAACTTTTGGACAGAATTAAGTTTGGCTTTTCATTAAGTTTGGTACTGCAGACTTTCTGAACCACATGCCAAATATAATACCCAAGGGACAAATATTCTATCTATCAATTGATATGGCAGCAGAAAGAGTATATAGATAGATAGATAGATAGATAGATAGATAGATAGATAGATAGATAGATAGATAGATAGATAGATAGATAGATGGAGACAGTTATATCTTTGAGAATTCCCTCCAAATAATCTATGCAATAAAGTAATAAACGAATGCGTTTTGAAGTATTTGCATCCTTGCAGTCCATAATTTCCCAAAGCATACCACTTAGGTATCAATAAAGTTCTTTATAATTATCTATCTGTCTCTTTATCTGTTTTGCAACAGAAACTTTCTGGGGAATCTTATGTGTCCCCCAGTTGAAAAGTGTGTCAACCCTAAGCTAGAATGATCTTAACTCGATTCCAGTCCCAGCAGCACCAGGGAGAGTTGTTCCCAGAATCAAACTGACCCACCTGGAGCAATGACATTAATTGATCTCCTTCAAACATAAGTAGAGAGATCGATTCATTTCAGGGTTCTCCAGAGAATGACCCTGGTTGTGTCCAATTTAATATAACAGGAGAAGAAAGACAATAGCCTCCAGACACAGCTTTAAAGGGCTGTTACACACGAAACACGATTGGGCCCACAAAACACACCCACTTGCTTTCATGTTTTGTAAATCTTTTCCTCGATACAATAAATTCTTCTTTGTCCTGACAACAATTTTAATCTCCAAAGTCAAAATGTATTTTTATTTTCATTTGAATATAGATACATACTGTATGTATGTATATATATATATATATATATATAAATATATAAGGGGTGTGACGATTCACTCAGATTGTCACGCAGGACATTGTTTTGTACTATAACCAGCGATAGATTCCGTTATTGCCTTGGTCTTTGCCGAATTATTGCCGAACTGCAGTTGGAAATTTTTTTATTCTATTTTATCCTGTCCGCTCCTCTGACTACTAGTCTTTACTGCCTTTACTGCCGTCATTGTCATCGTCACCCAGTCATCAGTCCGACTCTCAGGGTGACTGCTAAGGTTTGTTAAACCTCCAGTGTATTCTATTGTCACTCTAGAGAGTTGTCAAGTTGCGTTGCTTTTATCTATCTTTACATCCTTCTTGAAAAAAAAAAATGATCAAACCATCGATTTTTAATGAGAACACTGTCAGATTCGTCTGTGTTGTCTGCCATGTTGCTTTTAGAGCAGAGTAAAACCCACCACCTTAACTCCAATAAAATGAGCCCACGTCACAGTTCACCGCAAGTGACACAACCTCCATAGACATGTGTGACTAAATGTAAGAAACCATAGCAGGAAGCAGGAAACCGATCCATGGAAAAAAATCCAAACCATCGGACCGTTTTACTGCATTTTCGATCTGGCTTTTTGGACCGGTACACTCGGATCGTGCAGGTCCCAGAACGAGAACCGATCCAAAGCGATTAATTTACACACCCCTAATATACATATGTAAATGTTTATGTGTATGTGTTAAATCTATAGCTTAAAAAGAGGGTGCGTTCTTTTGTTGCACTACTTAGTAAAAATAAAAGTACAAAAGCAACCCTTGAGAAACAATGGCTTGTGTTTGTGTTTGAGAGTTTCGTGGCCAAAACAACAATTTAAACTTGACAAACGCCCACACAGTACTGAAAAATAACCAATTGTCCTGCTCTTGATCCACTCCGCACACCCTGTGCTGCAATTTAAAGTGCTGCTTCACAGCCTCTTGTGTTTCACATATAATCAGACACACGCACATTTGCCTCTCTTGTTCACTTCCATTCACTCTGGTAAAAATCCTTCAACCGTGACACTGCTCCTCTTTACATAATCTGATAATAACACAAAGTTTTCCTTCACTCTAGGGAGTGTCACCGAAATAAAAAAAACATAAATGGAAAAGGAAAAAAGAAACAAGAATGAGGACATGGATTCTACGGACTAACAAAAGTGATTATAAAATGGTAAGTGACAAATGCTACCTTAGTGCAATGGTTCCCAAACAGTTTTTGTGAACCAAGTCAATATACATCATTTATAAACCATTGACCATTATTGAAAATTAATAAAGGGATTCTATCATGTGGCATCATGTGGCCTAGTGGTTAAGGAAGCGGACTTGGGTCTGCAAGGTCCCCGGTTCGAATCCACCAGCTGCCAGGTTGCCACTGAGGTGCTCTGAGCATAGCGCCGTCCCAACCCACATCACTTCTTGTGGGCTCACCACCCACAGGAAGGCTCAGAATATGGTGCAATGTGATTTGGGTCGCGCAACTGCCCCTGGCGCCACCCCTGCGACCCAGCAATGGACAAGCAGAAGAAGATGAGAGATTGACTGAGTGATATCTGAACAGTTAGTAATACTCAAGTTTCCAACCATAAAAAACAACAACTAATAATGTCCATCAGCTCCTAGAAAATGATGCGACAGTGTTCTAACATCTTGTCCTACCTATAGGTTTTTTCTGCAGATGGAAATCTATAGCTATAGCTGATATCTTTTCCTTACTCTCTAAAATGTTTAACTGTACCGGCTATTCGTTATCTCAAACATATTTAGCTGTCATTAAAAATATATGAGAAACTAACCAAATAACAACTCAACTAACAAGAGTGGTAACAGTCTCGTGGTAAAGTATGTCAAATAGTAGCATAACTATGGCCGTGACTGCAGTTTGTTCTACGCATACACACTTAACTCGTATAGGACAACACACAAAAAATCTCTTGTGACGCACCTCAGCGTCATAACTCAATGTTTGGTAAACAATGCCTGGATTTTCTTGGCTATTTGATGTTTGGAAAATTTTGAAATTTCATGAAATTTGTCTGAAAGCTACTGTTTATTTAGAGCGAATATACTGTATATAATAAATGTCTCTCTTCAATTTCTGCCAGCACAACAGCAGTGCATTCAATTAAAACAGACCCAGTTTTTTAATTTAGGGGAAATGGCAGTAAATTAAATTTTTAAAAAAAGATTACTATATTTCATTATTCATGCTTTTTTTATATTTGTGTTTGGTCTTGTGCTGTAGAATATGGCTTAAAGTAGGGACATACGATAATATCAGTCTGCAATTTTATCACCACTATATAAGTATAATTACATGATATCTGCAAGCTTGGTATAGTTTTTTCATATAATATTAAAAGAATGAACAAAATGCCTGGGTTTTGCTAAATTTTCTGGAAGTACATAGAGTCCTGGGACTTCAGTCGATATCGGGATTAGAAAAATAAGTGTTTTAGTGACATGATTGGTAAAATCAAATATCGGACAAAGTTAATACCGGACATCGCTTCTCAAAAGTATTGATTTATTCCCTGTACGATTTATAACCTGCTGTATTTCTGATGAAGGATGAGGGCACTTATGAGGTTGTAATTGCTTCAAATAATGTAAAAAAAAAAACGTTTACATGTTATGGAGTACAATTTATGTCTCTGACCTAACTATAAAACTCAAAACTTCAGTATCGTTTGTGTTCAGGTGTTGTCACAACACTGCTGGAAGAGTACAGCACCATCAATTAAGCACAACCATAAATTCAGCTGCCGGCTGTGATCACCAGTTTACTGCAACGTGTCATTTTCAACATGCAGTAACTAGTCATTAGAGCCTGATGTTTAACACCTCTTGTAGGAAAAGTTTATAATAATCAATGGTCATCTTTCATTTAAAATTATAGTGATTCTGACTCAATATATAGTTGTAATTCTATTTCAGTTTAACCTTCTGGGGAATAACTAAAACAATATACATCTAAGAGCTGAATATGCTGCTGGGAAATAAACTAAGCAACAGCAATAGGAAAAGAAAGCTGCTGCTGTTCCTGTCTAGAAATGAGTGAAGCATTTCCTAGGAATACACAGACTCAAACTTCTCCATATATTTGGTCTAATAACTAAATTTCCTATTTGTTCCCAATTAAGCAGCAAACAGTCTGAATGAATGTAACACCAATCGACCACAAATAAGACTTCACACCTTCTCTTCAGAGAATGCTTTCCAAGGATCTACTCCAGCATCTTGTTCCTGCTGCCAGCTTTGATCGAGTAATGTTCACTCCCTAGTCTGTTGGGAGTTTTAGCATGAATACCTATAGTGAGACAATGTTGGTTTACAGAACTAAGCTGACAGATGGTGGTCAAATATTCCAATTGGATAAAAAGACAACATTATGGTCAATTTTTTCAGAAAAAAACACATTGTGAAAATGTATAATTGCAACATGAGAAACCAGAATTGTGTGAATGCCTGATTTAAAGGGTGAACTCTGCTCACACCGAAGTCTCAGCCTGTCCCTCCATCAGGGTTGCCACACGGGTACAAAGTGTAATCAACTGGGCTCCTTCTGCAGAACAGACAGGAAGACTGTCTCTGTGCAGCTCTGACAACAGTGACTATGATATGAAAGCGCAACAGTTCCGGCTGTGTTAGATCACAAGTGCACTTCATCAGAACAAAGGTTGCTGACCCTTTACAGCTGTGGGACATGCTGGAAGTTGTCATCGTACCAATTGACCTTACTGGAATTTTACCATAAGTTAGGACTTAGATAATATGAAATAATCTTCTTCCTTTTCTTTCGGCTTATCCCTTTTTTCAGACGTTGCCACAGCGAGTCAACAATTTCCAGCTCACCCTGTCCTCCGCATCCTCAACTCCAACTCCAACCACCTGCATGTCCTCCCTCACCGCATCCATAAATAAATAAATGAGATATCACATGCCATAAAATATGTAGGAAAATCAAACCATTATGAACAGGAAACTACTATAACATAATTACTTTGGCAATAATTCAGGTGTGAATATATTTATATATTTTAACTGCATCAACTCATACTTTTCCAAATGTTTCAAACTCCTCTGCTGCTGTTGCTGTTCTTTAAAATATATATTTTTTATTATTTTCATTTTAGTGCTTTTTTTAACATAGGACGTGAAAACAGTTTCTGACTCTGGAACTGTTGATTGACATTTAAAACTCATGTCCGCCGCACTTCGTTTGATCACATCATCCTAGGAATCTTGGTCATCACACATACACACTAACTCACTCACTCACCAGTCCTGAAGCGAAGAACACAGCAAGAAGTGCAAGGCAGGTTCCCATGACGATCAGCAGCAGGAACACGATCAGCGGATGCTGCTGGCTCATTCGGTAGTAGGACTCGTACAGCCAGTCCTGGAGCTTCTCACCCTCCACGCACACTTCGCTCTGGAACCCCGAGAGCCCGTCTCCAAAGCCCTCGGGACCATCGGCGCCTTCGCCCCCATCACTCTTCTCCAGCAGGTAGCGTCCACGTGTCCACAAAGCCTCCTGCCACATGGGGAGCTGCCTCTTATTGGGTGGAACTGATCTGAACTGAGCAAAAATAAGTGCTCAAAGTCAGGTCCAGTGAGAGAGTATCCTTCTCCCGCTTTAGTCTGTCATCTAGAATTTCAAATCACTTCTTACCTTTCTTGTCCTGCCAGTGAAAAAAAGAAAAGTTTGGTTGACACTGATGGTTTGAAAGATAATTGTAAGGAAGTCAACTTTTCATTTCAGCACTGTCTTCTTCGCATCTTCTGCTGTTTTTCTTGGATGTACTGTCAAAATGAGCAAAAGCAGTGGTAAATATAACCATCCTTCCCCCGCTGTTAATCCTCCAGATCTTCTCTCCGACCCTGTGCTTCCCTTTCTGTTGTGTCAGTCGGATAGAGAGCAGGCAGCCTCTGCTTACTGCTTGGCGCTGTAGCTGTGAGCAGCCAACGTGTTATTCTACTGGAGTGAAGAGAAATGGGGAAGGGAGAGAAAAAGTGAGAGAGAGAGAGAGAGAGAGGAGGAGAGGGGGAGGAAAAGAGTGTGTATCAATCAGTGTCAGCATGTGTGTGTGTGTTTTAATAATTGGAACGAAAAGAAAGAACAGTGATATATAACAATAGCTAACAATATAGAGAGACCCTTACTCAGCCCTTAATATGTCTGCTCTGTGCAGAGTAGCAAAGAAAAAAACAAAAATGATTTTTTTATATATTTAAAAATATAACATAAAGTACTAGTTTTAAATAGTCCACAGATGTCCTGGGTGACTAGATAAAGAGAAGATAGGGGGCGGGGGAGACATACACACAGGGCAGGGGAGGAAGGAAGAGGTAAGAGGAACAAAGTCAGGAAAAAAAAGCCTCAGGAGATCGAGGGAGTGTGGGAGGGAGAGGGATTGCTGCCTTCTTCAAATGCAAAAGGGGAGAGGAGACAGAGCTGGTAATTAGTGAAAGTTTGACAGACACTGTGCGCGTGTGTGTGTGTGTGTGAGGTGGAGGGAAAAACAAGAACAGGGATCTCGATGATCCTCTCCTCCTGTTCCTTCCTGGTCTTCATCTAGCTCCCCTTCGATTCGGCTCCTGTTGTGCGGGGGCTCCCTCACTTGCTCTGCCGTTCCACATGCGGTGCTCTGTCAAGTGTGAAAATGGCCGTGCCACTTCAGTGTGTCGGAGCCACATAATTCCCCTTCTCTAAGTAGACCTACGTTAGAGACATAGAGGGAAGTGAGACAGTGACTATATGGAATGGTGTAAAAGACGCACACACATATGTATACATTCTTCTTCTTCTTCTTCTCCTTTTGGCCTATCCCTTTTCTCAGGGGTTGCCACAGCGAGTGAATACTTTCCATCTCACCCTGTCCTCTGTATCCTCAACTCTAACTCCAACAACCTCCATGTCCTCCCTCACCACATCCATAAATCTACTCCTGCCTGGTAGCTCCATCTCTATCATTCTTCTCCCAATATAATCACTGTCCGTCCTCTGAACATGTCCAAACAACTTAATCTGGCCTCTGGCCTCTTTAGCTTTTTCTCCAAACCTTTCTGTCTGTGTTGTCCCCCTGATTACCTCGTTTCTGATCCTGTCCATCCTTGTCACCCCCAAAGAGAACCTCAGCATCTTTAACTTTGTCCCCTCCGGCTCCGCCTCCTGTCTATTCCTAGTGTCTCTAATCCATCCATCATGGCTAGTCTCACAACCATCCTGTAAACATTTTCCCTTTGCCTTAGCTGACTCTCTTCTATCACAGACCAATCTACTGTAATGAGCTTAAACTGCACTTCTCCCTCTTGTACAAAGGATCGGCCCTGACCTGTTTAATGTCACATGTATATTTATTCATCTTCTGAGGATTTATTTTGAAATATTGCTATTTCCTGTGGGATTGATACACCGTAAATCCTAACATATACACAGGTTTATATTATAAAGTAATTCAGCACACACTTAAACACTTATGTAAACAAATATTATGCAAAAGTTAGTCAAGTTTATCTATCAAAAAAAAAATCAGAGAAAAGAGAGACAAACAGGCAGCAGTAGCAGAGGTCAGAGACAATGCTACTTCAGGGACATTCATGTGATTGAAGACAAAAACAGAGATTTCTAAAGAGCAGTGTGTAACGTAAACCGGGAAAATTGATTGCAGTGAGAAAAAGAACAGTTTCTGCCCAAGATATCATTTAGTAATGATATTGATTGTGATAAAAAACACACACCATCAGTGGTCACTAACTCTACATTCACCTACTCAAATGACATATTTACTGCTTGTTTGGCCTCATAGAAAGAATAAACAACACAAGACAATTATGTGGACCTACAACATGACATGGCTTGCACTCATTGATTTGTTTGTTTCACGCTCTACAATAATCACAAGATCTGACAACTTGCACTTAAAATGTATGCAACTTCAACTGATTTGCTTAAAGTGCCAAATCATAACAACTATCATCTCCAGGCACTTTACAGAACAATCATACAAAAAACTTTATACAGTACAATACAAGGAAGAGATACCCACTGCCCCTGTAGAGCCTCACATCGGCTGAGGAACAACTCCCAAAAAAAACAGACAGGGAATAAAGTAAGAAACCTAAGGGGGATCGATAGTGGAGGGGATTAGGGCTGGGTATTGATTCAAATTTTCTAAATCGATTCAATTCGATTCACAAGGGTTCGATTCGATTCGGTTCGCGATTCAGTTTTTGTCATATCAATTATAGTTCAGTACCAACGTTATTCTCAGAAGAATCAAAGCTAAAATTGAAACTTAATCCATTTGCTAATAAAAAATGTATTTTTTTACATTTATTTCCATCAAAAATGTACTCAAGGCAGTCATATTAAACCATCATGTGTTTTTTATTTAACATGACTTGACCCAAAAGTACAAGGCAGAGTCTAGTTTTAGATTTTAGTGCCATGTTGTTTTTACATTTGTTTTATGTGCGAGTGTGTTAACTTGCACGTAACCACGTAAATGCGTAATCACCTGTGGTGCATGAGTTCACGTAAAGTTGTTGGGAAAAGAAGGAAAAAAGATCGATTTTTGGATTTATGAATAGATATCGTCCTATTAACATAAAAATCGATTAAAATCGATTCATCGATTTTTTTAACCCAGCCCTAGAGGGGATCCTCACCCAGGACGGACAGGCGGGCAAACTAAACAGTAGCAGGTAAAACACAAGTACAAGTAAAAAGAAATGGCACTATGAAGTCCCCTCATAGTCTATTCAAGTCCATTTTGTCCCATAAGACGAGGTCCTGGGTCCAGATCTTAAAGAGTAGGTCCTTGGGGAGTTGGGCCAAGATGTACAGGTGAAGTCCTGAGTCCAGCCCAAAGCAATGGGAGACAAGAGAAAGAATAGAGACTCTGTGGACGTGAAGTCTACTGAAATGTTTGAATAAGGAATACAGCGTAGTTAGAGAATAGAGGGGAGGAAGAGATAGAGGACAGCAATAGAGGACCCAATGGGCTCAACCTACAGCAGCATACCTGGGACCTAGGTCCAGCCGCTGGATCTTTACGCCATTATGGACACTGTCAAACTAAAAAGCCTTTAATTTACTCTTGAAAGTAGAGACTGTATCTGCCTCCAGGGCTAGAACTAGCAGGTGGTTCCAATGTAGAGGGGCCTGATAGCAGGAGGCTTTAGCTTCAAATCTTGATTTGGAGATTTCAGGAACCACAAGAAGACCTGCTCCTATAGGAAGAAGAATTCTCAAGAGTTGATAGGGTTGTATCCATTCCACTATATAGTAGGGTGCCAGCCCATGGAGAGCCTTATAGGTGAGCAGTAGTACTTTTAATTGAATTAAAAAACTGAACCAATTAACTGGGAGCCAATGAAGAGAGGAGAGGACCGGGTAGATATGGTCTCTCTGCCTAGTTTTAGTCAGAACACGAGCTGCTGTGTTAGGGATAAGCTCTAGAATTTTCAGAGAATTGGCCGAACATCCAGCTAATAAAGAATTGCAATAGTCCAGCCTAGAAGTAATAAAGCACTGGCCAGCTGTTTCATCTTTAAAATTATCTATATTTGATAGGGTTCAATGTTTAATTTATTTATTCACCTTAACGTCTCAATTACAGTTAAAAAAAATAAGCATCACTCTTGTGATAAGTTATTGGTGCATCTGCCTTACATCTACTGTGGAAATCTGATTGAATTTCCCCATTATGGGATAAATAATGAACTCAAATATTGATTAAAGCTATATACTTAATAACTTGACACTACACAATTTTAATTATTTTATTTAAATTTACCGGGAACAGCATACAGTAAAAGGTAATCTTATTGAAAAAGCTACTGTAGATTTTGCACTTAATATTTTAAATTTATTCGCTTTTGGAATTTACATTAGAATGCATATAAAAATCATTGGTCTACAACATCTAAATCAAGTGTGGCCACACTGCACTTTAGACTAGGCTCATGTGACATTTTTACGTCGAATTCCATGGTTTTTATTTACGCTATGCAGGGATTTACACCGGCTCTAGGAACAAAAACAAAAACTTATGACATTATGTTTTGAACATGAACTAAACCAGAGTTTTTATTTTCGTCCGGAATGGAACAGATTAAAAAATAATGGTAACCGGTTTATACCAGTCGTTATTTTGTTTTTTAAAAATCCTGCGTAGCCTACGATCAAAGTATGTCTCCTCAACAGGCTATGGCAGCCTGTAGCATTGACCTGGTGAGGTTCACTGAGGGTGGACCTTTATAAGGAGGGACTGACTACCAACTACTGCCACATCTCAAAGGCAACAATAATAGTTAAATATTGTAAATACATTACAGATATGAAAAAAATGTTTCAGTTTCAGACACAATATCATTAAATTTGTCCATGTTAATGATGGGCTTTCATCCATACATCTATTTTTACACGCTTATAAATTACTGGTTCACATTGGGCTTGCCTTAAAAAAATGGCAAATTTTTTTTGTAAGAAGAAAGTAGGAACTGATTCAGATTCAGAAAACTGATGTTGTCGAAGCTAGCGGCAGCTTCCTCATACTTGCACAAGCACTACACAAAGGTCAAGAGGATAATGGGTTATAGACCACTGAATTGGCTCTTACTGCCGGTCATGTGTGCTGCAATGCCTTGTCCCTGAAAACCTACAAAGCAATAGAGAAAGAGGAGTAGAGGAAATGGATGTTGCCATTAAAGACAAATTGAGCTAAAAACAACATGAAAAACGTAGCTGGAACAGCTTCTAGCAATTATTATTGTCTCAGTTAATTCCAGAGCAAAATATAGTCTATTAATAAGTTTAAGTTGAGAAATACTAAGAACCACAGTTAACATACTTTGGAAAAGACATAAGTCTTTCTGTCCGAAATGGCTATGGCTAAGGCTAGGCTAATACTCACAGTTCAGTCAGTTTTCTGTCGTTCCAGTCCTGATGTGGTCTGGCTCAAAAATGTTACATACATTCTTCTGTCAAACTGACATGTCTTTTTATTTTACAAACATTATTTCTATATTTATTTCTATAGTCCAATAATGTCAAATCTGACAGTTTTTCAAACAGAAACAAACAGTCCTCACTGCAGCAGCTGTCTGTCTATCTCTTTATCTCTGTTTCTGTGTCTCGATATCGCTGTCTATCTACCTGTTAGTCTGTCTGACTGTCTGTGTCTATCTGTCTGTCTACCTATTTCTCTAGCTGTCTATCCATCCATCCATCCTTCTGTCTTTATGTGTGTTTGTTTGTCTTTCTATTTCTAACTTATAGACCCTCACGCCAGCTGAGGAACGACTCCCAAAAAACCCAGACAGGGAAAAAGGAAGAAATGTCTGGGTGATGGACAGTGGAGGGGATCCTGACCCAGGACGGGCAGGTGGGCGAACTAAACAGTGGTAGGCTTAAAAAATGTAAATATTTTCAAGTCCTTCCATTGCTGAGTTAAGTCCATGACATCCTGGGTCCAGATCTCGGCGAGTAGGGTCCTTGGAGAGTAGGGCTGAGTCCTGAGTCTGGCCCACGGCAATGGGAGTCTAAGGAATGACAGAGACTCTAGGGACATGAAGTCCCCGGCCAGGTGTTAAGTCTACTATAATGTTTGAAAGGGGAATAAGGGAATAAATAAACGTTGAAGAATTGGGAGGAGGAAAGAGAAGAAAATAGAGGACAGCAATAGAGGACTCAATGTGCCACAGGACCCCCCACGTCCTCAGCCTACAACAGCATATCTAGGACCTTAGGTCCAGCCATAGGCCTCACATAGGGTCTACGGCTGGATCTGTAGGCCGTTATGGGCACTGTTAAATAGAAAAGTTTTTAATCTATTCTTTAAGGTAGAGATTTCTCTGTATATCGATCTACCTGCCTGTCGGACTAACTACCTACTACAGTCATGGAAAAAATTATTAGACCACTCTTTCTTTAATTTCTCGTCCATTAAAAGTCTGCTTCCAATAAATCTACATTAATCTGGACAAATATAATAACAACAAAAAAGGCTCATAATTAAGTTTAATTTCATAGCTGATTTCTGGCCTTTTTGCATGGTTTTATTGACAGTGACAGAAATCACTTCCGTTCCTACATCACTAGCAATAACATTGTACTGACAAATACAGTGCTTTTAGTCATTGCATGGTTTTGT
>JAFBJS010014121.1:36691-60284 GCA_016785265.1 Paraplagusia blochii
GCATGGTTTTGTGTTCATTGTTTCCCCCAGGTGATAAACCTTTAGTGGAACAAGGCATTAAGATGAACAAGGAATTGAAGAAAACAGCAGACTGGTCTAATAATTTTTGCATGAATGTATATGTCTGTATATTGATCAGTCTGCCCGCCTGCCTGTCTGTCTGTCTATCTTTCTGTTAATGTGTCTGTCTTTTATTTGCCTATCTATTTGTTCATTTATGTGTGTCTCTGTCTATCTGTCTGTCCATCCATCTGTTGACACCATCACAATCATCAAAGCTATCAATTTCCATCTCTTGAACTTTTCCATAATTATCGTGTCATAACAGCCTCAGAGCAGTAATGCACAGTTCAGGGGAATCCCTCTGTCTCACTCTCACGTTACAGTTCATGTTACAGTCTCAAATGAGCACTCACATTGCTCCCTGTCCTGTGGAACCAATGCTCTGTGAAGACGGAGATGAAGACCGTGAAAGAAGAAGACTACTGGAGTAGACAACACTGGAAGAGATCCACAGATCCACAGACGCCAACACCTCCCCTCATCCTCCCTGGCCCCTCCACCGTGCCCCCTAGCTCACACATGATTTAGTTATAAATAGAATTCTATAAAAATTCCTGTATTCCATCGTATTAACAACAGGTGTGGGCCACCTGGTGCTCAACACAACACACACTCATTGTTATACACACATGTATGGTGTGTGAAGGCGGTGACAGAATGAGAGCACACTGAGGAAATCTGCCCTTAACTCACACACACAGACAGGTTTTGCATTGCTCTTTCCTCATGCAGATGAAGACACACAGACAAACACAAGCAGATGATAATGATACTATGAAGCTTACTGTATGTGTCAAACTTAAGGCCGGGGGACCAAATTCGGCCCACCAGGTAATCTTGCGTGGGCCGTGAAAGCTTAAAATGTTTTATTTGATAATAAAGTCCAAGCAGCTGAGTTTCTTGACTTGATGTTTTTATCTATATATATTACTCTATGAGGGGCAGCAGTGGTGGCCTTGTGGTTAAGGAAGTGAACTTAGGTTTGCAAGTCTGCAGGTTCTTATACACCAGGGGTGTCCAAACTGTTCCACAAAGGGCCGGTGTGGCTGCTGGTTTTTGTTCCAACAAACCAAGAGCACAGAGCTTGAGCAATCAGGTGTCTGATGACTGTGATCAGTTGATTAAACCTGTCAACTCAGGTGTGGTGCTGCTTGGTTGGAACAAAAACCTGCAGCCACAGTGGCCCTTTGTGGAACAGTTTGGACAGCCCTGTTATACACCAACTGCCAGGTTGCCATTGGTGTGCTCACAGCAAAGAACCATCCTGACCCACATAATTTCCAGTGGGCTCACTAGCCACGGAAAGGCTGAAAGGAAGGCTGACAAATGACGTTAGACATAGATGCGACACTGGCTACTTCCGCCCACTAAAGCGGCAAGCCCATAGACCAGGGGTGTCAAACTGGTTCCACAAAGGGCCATGTGGCTGCAGGTTTTTGTTCCAACCAACCAGCAGCACACCTGAGTTGAATTTTCAGGCAACTGATCTGAGTCTCCAGACAGCTGATTGGTCAATTAGTTTGTTCTGGATAGGTTGGAACAAGAACCAGCAGCCACTTGGCCCTTTGTGCATTCAGTTTGACACCTATGCCATAGACACACATATACATCTACTCACACATGTCAATGGAGGTTGTGTCGCTTGCGGTGCGTGAACTGATTTGATTGGAGTTCAGGTAGTGGATATTACTCTGCTCTCTGAGCAACATGACAGACAACACAGAATAAAACTTGCACATTTCTCATTTAAAATCAAAGTTTTGGATCCTTTGTTTTTTTAATAAGGATGGAAAGATAGATAAAAGTAACGTGATTGGCCGACTCTTTAGAGCGACAAACGAATACACTGGAGGTCCAACAAACCTTAGCAGTCACCCGAAGAGACGGACTGATGACTGGGTGACCATGATGGTGACACTGGCACGGCAGAAACGGCCAGTAGTCAGAAGAGCGGACATAAAATATAAACGTTTTTCCAACAGTAACGCAGCAATAACTGGCATCTTATATTTGGCAAAATTAGTTGAGGATATGAAGGACAGGGTGAGATGCAAATTGTTGATTCGCTGTGGCAACCCCTGACAAACGGGAAAAGCTGAAAGGAAAAGAAAATGAACTTGGCATTAACATGGCAAAGTCCAAGGCAATAATAAAATCTATAGCTTGTTATATTACAAAACAATGTCCTGTGTGACAATCTGGTTACAGGAGTACTGTCTACAGCTAAACTTTTCTAAAACTGTAGGCATATATTTCACTAAAATAAGTAGAGAGTCACCTGGTCCCCACATACTTGTTAATGGAGATAAAATACAAATTGTCAACCAATATAATTATCTCGGCTTAATATTAGATTCACAGCTCTCCTTTAAAGGCCATATTGACAAATTGTGTAAAAATAAATCAAGTTTAATCTTGCAAATGTTCATGCCATTCGACATGAGATGCCTACCCTTCTACCCTTGCACACATCAAACTGCTCGTCACTTGTTTTAAGTCCACCACATTCCCACTATACTCCATAGCTCTTTTCATCTAATCCATGTTAAAATAACTTGTTACCTGTTTCATGTTTTTTCAGCCCTGCTGCCCCTTCACCTAGTTTCCTGCACACACAAAATATCCACTCTTTTTCTCTCCATAATGTCAGCGAGTGCTCTACTTTTCCATTTCAGTGTACCTATATTGAGTGTTCCCATAGACCAACAACTTAAATAATTTTCTTTTTCCTTAAATTAATCTACCTCCTCTTCTTTTTTGTCTTCGACCAACTGTAGTCCAAATTAAAACAGTAAACTAAAGGTGAGTAGCACTGTTGGCGGTTGTTGATAACCTGGGCCCCACCTGTCTGGCATCTTGTGCGACGACACATCATCAGTAGGTTACACTCATGTTCTCTATCGGTTCCCTAATTTGTATGGCATCATTGTTTTGCTAGTGTTTTTACACCACATGCACTTCCTGATCCAATCCCCACCATTTATCTGGGCTTGGGACTGGCACTAAAACACACTGGCTTGTGCTCCTTAGTGTCTGGTTTACTGAAATAGGCAATGGTGATTAATAAAGAATATGAGACCATTTACTCAATCCTACTAACTTATAGTCAGGGGTGTCAAACTCGTTCCTCAAGGGCCGGTGTGGCTGCAGGTTTTTGCTCCAACCTATCCAGTGCAAACTAGTTGACCAATCAGCTGTCTGGAGACTCACATCAGTTGATTGAAAATTCAAGTCAGGTGTGCTGCTGGTTGGTTGGAACAAAAACCTGCAGCCACACCGGCCCTTTGTGGAACCAGTTTGACACCCCTGTGTTAAATGAATTAAAGGCTGTGACTAGCACGAGAACATTCTAAGAGCAGGTGCTAATATGTATTGTTGTACAATGTAAGAGTCTGCGAAAATTCAAATTTTATTTCTAACTAAATGTTGAAATGCTGGGACCAGTGGTTTGAAGTAAATTAATATTTCCTAAAATAGATAATGCTGTGTAGTATGTACGAGTATGGATTAATTCACTGTTTCTTACTTTCAAATAGTATTTTAGTTTAAAAAACCAAGGCCAGAAGATAAAATCTTAGGAGCAGGTATTGTTGTATAATGTAAAAGTCTGGGAACATTCAACCTTTCTTCTAAATAAATGGTTGAAATGGTTAGAATTGGTTTAAATATCATGGCCTGCCATGTAAAAGTCTAAGCCATTCACACTTTTCTTCTAACAATTATTGTGTATAGGTTTAAAATGCCATGGCCAGCAGTCAAAAACAGAATACTTATTCTCAATTAATGCAATTAGTGCAATGTAAGAGTATGGGGCTATTGTCACTTTCCTTATATATATATATCAGGATCAACTGATCCTGATATTCTTGTTAATGGAGATAAACTACAAATTGTCAATCAGTATAAATATCTTGGGTTAATATTAGATTCACTCTCCTTTAAAGGCCATATTGACGAATTGTGTAGAAAACAATCGAGTTAAATTTGCAAATGTTCATGCACTCGAAAGGAGATGCCAGCTGAAGCTGAAAAAAAAATCTAAATTGCGTAAATACTTTATTCCTATGTAATTTCTATTGTATATGTATTGTGTGCTTCTTGCCTTTTACATCATGGCCAGGGGACTACAGAGGAAAACTAGTCTTTGGCTAATTCTTTCTTATTTAACCATGTGTTTATGGTTACTACACACGTTTAATAAAAACAGCATCTTGAATAGGAGAGAATGGCTGGTTCTCCAAGACAATGAACTCTGTGAAGTTTGTGGGATTTCTTTTGCTTTTGTCTGTTCCTTATTAAAAAAACTCCAGACCACAGACATTAACTGTAGCATCAATCATTGTTGTTGTCTCTTTAAATGACATCATTAATCAGGTGCTGGTGAGAGTGTCAGTACTGCTGACTCAGTACCTCATGAGGAAGTCCCACATATTTGCCAAGACTGTGGCTTTGCAGCATCCGATTAAGAATATCAAATGTGGGTGGAAAAACTGATACCGATATGATCCGATATTAAAAATGATGCTGGGTGCTGCAGACGCTGCAGATGCTGATATCGGTCTGATATTTAACGGTGGACCGATATATTGGACATCCGTAAGAATTACCTATAAATAACAATAATATTTAATACAATTATTAACTGATAATATTTCATAATATCATCACTCTCATCTTCAATACAAAGTATTGTAAAGTATTGCTTTTCTAAGTGTACTAGAAAAAACAAATAATAAAATGAATTTTATTTTACGAAATGGGAAGCAAGGAACCCCTACCGGAACAGTTTTATTCCGCTGGTCATCTGTTTGACACCCCCACTTTAATTCATTGACATGTCTGTATTATACTCTTTACTGACAGCCATTTGCATATATTCTTAATTTTATGATCAAGCAGGGTTGGCGTAGTGGTAAAGAAAGCTGACTCTACTAATGGATTTCAGATTGAGGTTAATTGGGATGCTGAAAAGGAAATGTTAGAGCTCAGAAAAAGGTTCTCAGTTTACTGCAAGACAGCTTCTAAATTTCCACGTTAGTGAAGTAAACAGAGAGAGAGATCTCTCCTCCGTGCATTTTTCTTCAGTTCAGTTCGCTCCATATGGAATCTCTGGGCCAGAATTCCTTGTCGAAGAGATAAATATAGCTTGCAATCAACAGCGATTAACTAACCACTATAATAAAGTGTGATTGGTGTTGTTTGGAGATTGTGACAAGGCCTTTTATGAGCAGTGAACAATCAGTGAGGCTGATTGAAGGTGTGTAAATAGTGGCCACTCTATCATCTCTTTGTTGCCTACTGTAGTATTCCTGAATTAAAGCCGCAATTAGAGTGAGGAAGAAATGAAAACAAACAAGATAGGGACTACAACCTGATACACACTCTGGTTAAAATACTCTAAAACATACAACAATGTAACTAGATTGCACAAATGTAAATAATAATAATAAAAAATTGTTATAATATAAGGGAGGTTTTCAACAACTTGGTCCTGGAAGGTTTCAATGTTTTAATCCACCACCTTTCAAGTTGCCATTGAACGTTTCACTGTATCAACCCTCATTGTATGGAGCGGTGTGATTTGGGTGGAAGTCATGGAGATCCTGAGACCTGGGAATAGATAAGAGGATGAAGAAGATAAGTTCAGCTCATGGCTGTGATGTTTAGCTGAGTTTTTTAACAGAGATAAAAGATATTGCAAAATATAATGAAAATTTTTTCATTTTTATTTTAGAGTTAATCACAAAGAACATAAATGGTGTCCTGAGAATTCTCTTCAGCAGTGGTGTCAAATGCAATGACACACTAGGGGACTGCCCTGGGGACTGCAGGGTTCCAGGTTCGAATACATTAACTGCCAGGTTCCCACTGAGGTCCACTGAGCATGGCACTGTCCCCACTCACTGCTGCTCACTGTTTACTTAGGTGATGGATTAAATACAGAGGTCTAATTTCTTTGTGTGCAGTGGTGTGAATCACAATTCCTTTCTTTCCTTCCTAATGACCTTATTCCTGATCCTGTCTTTCCATATAACTCCCAAAGAGAATATCATGTCTTTGTATCTATAACTCTGCAACCTCCAGCTCTGCTTCCTGCCTTCTCCCCATTTTAGTTTCTCTCAACCAGTGGTCTCAAACTTATGGCCCGCAAGCCATTTGTGTCCCATGGGATGATATTTTTAACCCCGAACCCCGACCTTGATATGAAAGTTTAATTTTAGCACAGTCCACAAGATTAATAGAGGGGTGTTACTGCAAATCATCAATACTGGAAATGATCATGTTGGATGTACTGTGGTAAGCACAGCTCATTACATCATTAGAGAATACAACATTAATTTTCACGGTTATGCAGACGATACCAATTGTATTTTTCCATCAACCCCAATGAGACTGGTGCCACTCATCGCCTAATTACATACCTGTCAGCAGTCACAAAGTGGATGAGTGACAATTTTCTAAAACTAAACGAAGAAAAAACTGAAATTCTCCTCATTGGCCCGAAAAATAAATGTGAGGTTTCGCACTCCAGCCTGGGAAGACTGAATAAATACAAGTCCCAGGTAACTAACCTAGGTGTAGTCCTTGACTCCGATCTAAGTTTCAGACCTCACATAAATAAAGTCACTAAAACGGCTTACTTCCACCTTAGAAACATAGCTAAAAATTTGCAACTTTATTAATCAACAAGATGCAGAAAAACTTGTACATGCATTTGTTTTCCAGTAGACTGCACTACTGCAATGCACTTTTCTAAGGCCTTCAAAAAACGTTTATAATTAAATTGCAGCTCATTCAAAATTCAGCTGCCAGAATATTAACTAGGACAAAGAAAAGGGAACACATCACCCCTATCTTAGTAGAGCTCCACTGGCTGCCAGTTTACCACAGAATTTATTTTAAAATCCTGCTAATAGTCTACAAAGCTTTAAATGGCCTTGCCCTTTCCTACAGTATATTTCTGACACACTGTCTCTTTATACTCTGATCTGCTGCAGCCCACCTACTGGCGGTCCCGGACCCTCCACTGAAGTGTGCTCTATAAATAAAAATAAACTTAAACTTAATGTATGTGAGTATGATGGACATTCTCCTTTGTGGCACTATTCACTTTGATCCAATACAGTTGTCACATTCACATAGAGACCAGTGTTGATCGACTGCCAGGTTGTTAACAGGCTTAAGAATATTTTTTCTCAGGGTAAAAACTTAAGACACTATTTACTGGGGCAGCACAGGCATTGTAGGCAAAGGGCAGATGTATAATGATAGTATAAATAAATTATTTAATTTGAACAAGATTGGTGGGCCACATTAAGATGCTCAACTTCTTTATGCATTTGTCTTAATTTGCTCATGCCTGCTCTACATTCTAGTCCAGGGGTCAGCAACCCCATATGTTCAAAGAGCCATATTGGCCCAAAAGCGACACTGCTGTACAATATTGAGCGCTTCAAGTTTAACTTCCATTACAATATCAATATTTTATGGGGGGTTTTTTTGCCTCGATTAAATTATAGAAATACCAGCAATAGATTTTTGGTGTCACTTTTTATTTTGAGTATTCAAGAAAAAAAAAACAAAATGGGATGGGCATTAAAGGCCTCCTGTAATTTCAGACCGTTCGTATGGCAATTAAATGCAATCCTCTTTGAACCTCAATTATAATACAACTCTTCTTTTTCCCTCTTATCTGGGCCACAGAGTGCAATAACCCGCAGCCTGCAGTTAAAATGCAGCCTGCAATTATTAAAATAAAACAAATATATATATTAAATGAGTCAAATAAATTGAGTTTTTATTTATTATTAATTGGCATAGTATTTGTGTGGAAATATTGTGTATTTTAAAAAACATCAAAAAAGGGTACCCTAGAGCCATTTTTATCCATACTGATGCCTTTTCGGTTCTTTTTCTATTTTTAGACATTTTTGAAAAAATCTCCAGTGAGCCACTAGGGGGGTGAAAAGAGCTGCACGCAGCTTGCCGACACTAACCCAACCCAAACCCTGCTCTAATCTGACAAAACCAATATTGTGAGGCACGGTGTAGGGGAAACAGGTTGCTACACCACTGTCTTATGTAAACAAGGTTCCTCCTTGAAATAAGGGAACAATAAATCAGATAATAATATACTTATACAAAAAGGGAGTGTCAGTGTAGGTCAATGACATCATGATGATTTTTTGGCAGTTTTCAGAATGCCATGGACAGTTTGTACAGCAGTATCTGTGCTAATTAAGTTTTGAGAGTCAATAAAATCATTCTGTGTGCCAGATGAACCACGTGCCAGACCCTGGAGATGAAGTAGGAGGTCAGCAGTGATGGATCTTTCCTGGTAGAAGATCTAACATACAACCCTGGCTCCCATCATCCATCCAAATGTCACCACTTAGACATCAACCAGACCTGGAAAAAGACTTTCTGGCATTTATGTCATGTAAATTACTCTGATCTTAATGACACACTGCTGAACACGGTAAAAATCTAAATCATTAATGCAATTGGCCAAAATCTGTGCAAGACAATTCTGCTGTGGGGTTGATGAAAGGGAAATAATACTGATGCACAAAATGTTGTATCTGATGTAGATGTGGTCAACATTAACTTGATATTGATATTGTCTATTAACGGTTTAAACAAGCCACTAGGGAGCACAAGCCAGTGTTAGGGTTGTAAGGAAGGGGACCCGTGTAAAAATTTTGCCAAAACAATTATACAAGACAACGAAAAGATTCCCATACCTGATCGGTCAGGGCCCAGGTTAAGAACGACCACCAACAATGAGAGGGGGTGCAATCTAGACCATATTACTGAGAAGGAGTATTTCTGTTCACCTGACATTGAAGTTCTGGCTTTGGGAATGTGCCCATACTATCTGCCAATGGAATTTACTTTTCTCTTCATTGGAATTTACATACCTTCTTCAGAGGATGAAAGTGCCGCCTGTGAAAAGATACAATCTGTGGTGCCTGGCCTGCAGTCTAAACATCCTGATGCTTTACTTCTGATATCTGGTGATTTTATGCTTCCCTGGTCAATGTTCTACCTACTTTTCATCAGTATGTTCACTGCAAGACCCGGGACAATAGAACGCTGGACTTGCTCTATTCTAATGCTAAAGAGGCTTACTGTGCTACTGCCCTGCCTCCTTGGTCGTTCAGATCCCAACCTGGTGCTGTGTGAGGGCGGGGCAGTTGTTAGCTCTCAGATGCAGAGGAGGGGCGAGGCTGATGCTGCACGGAGCGCAGGTGAGCACAACATTTCTAATTTGATGATTTCTTTATATCAGTATGAGGCGGGACCGCAAGGGGAGATCAAACCCGAGGTAGGAGTGCAGACAGGAGGGCGCACATTGTGTCTGTGACCCACAAAAAAAGCAGTGGACTGGCAAACTAAAAGACATTTAAATAAAAGTTGTAAAGGCAAATAAAAGTGGGCGTTGCTACCAGTACCAGTGTGTCGTGTTCCACTGAACCCACACGTGTTACATTGGTGCCCAACAAAGGTGTACATGATGACTGAACAGCAAATGTCCACACTCATGTGAATGATCACAGAAGTCGTCAGTATGTGCTGGGATCAGGTGGAGGCAAACCGGGAGCAGCAGACAGAGAAACGGGCACGGACTGGGGTCCTGGCGCAGCAGTTGGCTCAGGCTGGGCACACGGCGGCTTCCCTGGCAACAGTGTCATCGCTGACAGGTATGACACTGCAGTGGATGACTGCAGCCGATGACCCACAGTCCTTTTTGGACATGTTTGCGGCCACAGAGACAGCATGTGGCTGGCCAGAGGAGGCCACAGTGGGTGGCTACTGAACACACAGACGGAGGCGCTGACACCGACGGCTGCTGCACGGGGACGGTTTCAGGACATCAAGAAGGCGGTGTTGGATCATCTGGGCTATTCCACCAGGGACCACTGACACAGTTTCCGGGAGATGAGGTTTGGACCGACAGATCGACCCTTTGCCTTTGCCCAGCAGCTGAGAGACTCAGCAGCCAGGTGGCTACAGCCAGGGGAGACAAAGGGAGAAGCGAGGATGCAGGAGACCATCATGGTTGAGCAATTTCTGGAGGCACTTCCGAACAAGACGGCGGAAGTAACGTCTGACGGCTGGTGGAACGGCTGAAAAGACTCTGAGGTCTATGATCAGGAAGCTCCATGTTGGTGTGGACGGTGCTGTCATTTTTCTTTTGCAGTGTGCTCACTCTCACCTGGATAGTGTTGGAGGCTCTGTGAGGATATTGTTTTTTTATTTCTCCAGTGCCCTTAACACAATTCAGCCATTCCTGATGAGTGAGAAGCTGCTCAAGATGTGTGTCAGCGCCTCCATGGTCTCCTGGATTGCTGACTACTTGTCTGGCAGGCCACAGGAGGTGCGCTTAGGGAACACCCTGTCAGATACCGTGGTCAGTTATGTAGGTGCCCCTCAGGGTACTGTATTGTCTCCATTCCTGTTCACTCTGTACTCCTCTGATTTCCATTACAGTTCCGGGTCGTGCCAGAAGTTCTTTGATGACTCAGTGGTATGTATGTAGTGGTATGATGTATCAGTGGTACGATGTATCACAGACGGACAGGGCACTGATTGCAAACATTGCGCAGTGGTCCCAGGAAAACCACCTGCTACAAGACCAAGGGACTAGTTATTGACTTCAGGAAGAAGAGGACACCAGTGGAGCCCATAACCATCCAGGGCTCAGAGGTGGAAGCGGTTGAATCATATAGTACCTGGACGTTTATGTGAATGACAACAGTAATGCTGTATACAAGAAAGATATGAGCAAGCTCTATTTCCTGAGGAAGCTTAAGTCTGTGGTGGCCAGTGCTCTGTTTTTTGCAGTTGTATGTTGGGGGGGCAGCATCAGCAAGAAGGACCTTGGACAAGTAAACAAACTGATTAACAAAGCTGGTACTGTGATAGGCTTTCAGCTAGATAAATTTGTCACAGTGACGGACAGGAAAAAACTGGACGAATTGCTCTCCATAATGGATTCTCCTGCTCACCCACTGAACAAGAGTGAGTCGGAAAAGTTCTTTCTCTAAAACGACTCCTTCAGCTGCACACTCACAGTGAAAGATACAGGACCACTTTCATTCCGCATGCCATACAACGGTTTAATAACTCACCACTAAGTGTGAGAAAGTAGATTAGAACATTGTTCATGTTCACACCCACGCACTGCACTGTTTTTGACCCTTGTAGTTACACAATTTCTTATTGTGTTTAATTGTATACTATTTAATCTTTGGCCTTCTGTTAGAATTGTATTCCTCATATTGTGTTTAATTGTGTTCTTCTGAATCTTTTATCTTCGGTTAGAATTTTGGAATTCTAATTCTACTTTTGTATTTCTACTTTTTGTAATTATACTTATTTCATTTTATCTGTAATAGTTCAGCAAGCTGCTGTGCCAAAACATCAATAAAGTCTGTCTAAGTCTAAGTCTAACCTACAAGGTACTGTTGGAAATTGGACTACTGGTGGTCGAAGACAAAGAAGAAAAGGAGGGCCATTGATTAAGGCAAAGAGGGAAAAGAGATAGGTCGGAAGTGTTGTTCTGAAGGTGGGAACCCAGAATGTAGGTACAATGACAGGGAACGTTAGAGAGCTAGCTGACACGAGAGATGGAGGATGGAGAAGAAGAGTGGATGTGTTGTGTGTGCAAGAGACCAGGTGGAAGGGCAGCAAGGCTGGAAATATTGGACGAGTTTTTAAGTTATTCTACCATGGATTAGTTTGACATTTTTGCAGCCAATCACCTGGCAGTGTCCCCACGCAGGTCCGTGTGTGACATGACTAAACTGCGCCCAAGAACCAAATTCACGTCCTACAAAAATGGAAGCGGCAATGGCGAGTGTTTCAGTGTAAGTATGTAAGCATGTTAGGACATAATACTTACACGACCCTCGATTGGCTGCAAATGAGCGAGACTTCTGTTAGGCAGGTGACGGACTGAGGTAGCAAAATCTAGTCCGCGTAAGACGATTCTCAAAAATACAAATTTGTGTGCGCTAGGTTCACAAATTAAAAACACGATTTGCATGCGTCTATGTCAATTCACAAACGTAGTTTGAAGAATTTGCTTGTTCTTCTAAGAATGCGTTTGCGGATCTGCACTTTCACGTGTATTCTTCTTAGAATACGTTCTTGGATCCATGTTTAAGAGTGTGTTCTTTTTGAGACTATTTTGGTTCCATAGATCTCGTACTGTGTCTGTGACGCATGGAAAAGCCGGGCACTAGCAAACTAAGGGACATTTAAAAAGACGTTTAAAAAGCAAATAAAAGTGCTGCATTGCAATCCATACCAGTGCGCGAGTCCAAGTCAAGTCCCAAGTCTTTCATCCCAAGTCCAAGTCAAGTCTCAAGTCTCATATAGCTGAAAGTTTATCTTCATCTGATCAGTGGACATCTTGTTCAAGACAAAAGAAGCAGAATGTTGGTTTAACAGACATCGTGTAGATAGTATCTCCAAATGAAAGATCTACTACCAGGTCACTGGAGTCATCCATTCTGACATTCACGAACATCCCCTCAAACCGGATATGGAGGGACTTCTGTAGTGCTCTTAATAGACTCACCAGGTCATGCATCTGTTCCTGGTGAGATGACTGTTCAGTGAGATAACACAAGGGAGCGCTGCACTAAGGGTCACCATTTTCCCCCTTGAGTAAGGTCTGTGGCTTGCTGAAATAGAGCCAAAACATCCACCAGCCCTTTCAGCTAGCCCCATTCTCTGGCTGATAGACACAGGCTTTTATGACCTTGGGCTTCCAGGAGTGTATTTAGACTTAGAAGATCCAAATTAGTGACCGACTCTACAAGGCCGAAAGTACTGTCCCATCACGTTGAGACAGCTGAGGGGATGCTGTGGTTGGCTCCATACTCTGCCTCAAATGCTTCTTTTAGCTTGCAAGTGGAATGTAACAAGCTGCAAAATTTGGTCACCTTTGTCATTGCACTGTTCAGAGATTTTGTCTCTTTCAGTCCATCTTGCACAACAAGCTGCAGTGAATGAGCAAAGCACTGCAGACGTTGCTGTTGGCAACTGCTGTGGATGGTTTGGACTTCATCTTAGTACTCCTCACTGAGGTCCTCCCAAAGGTCACTGTTTTCCAGCTCATTGTTGTCATCTTCTTCACTGCCTGTAGCTTCAGGAAAACAAACTGTGAAGGCTTTCTTCATGTTTGTTGCATTGTCACATACACTCACCGGCCACTTTATTAGGCCACCTGGACACCTGTCCAACCACTCGTTAACACTTAATTACTAAGCCAATCACATGGTGGCAACTCAGTGCATTTAGGCATGTAGACATAGTCAGGACAATGTCCTGCAGTTCAAACCGAGCATCAGTATGGGGAAGAAAGGTGATTTGAGTGACTTTGAACGTGGCATGATTGTTGGTGCCAGAAGGGCTGTTCTGAGTATTTCAGAAACTGCTGATCTACTGGGATTTTGACGCACAACCATCTCTAGGGTTTACAGAGAATGGATTCAAAAAGAAAAAATATCCAGTGAGCGGCAGTTCTATGGGCAGAAATGTCTTGTTGATGCCAGAGGTCAATACGTCTTTGACCGAACTTTGAGGCAGATGGGCTACAGCAGCAGAAGACCACACTTAGTGCCACTCCTTTCAGCTAAGAACAGGAAACTGAGGCTACAATTTGCACAAGTTCATCGAAACTGGACAATAGAAGATTGGAAAACGTTGCCTGGTCTGATGAGTCTCAATTTCTGCTGCAACATTTGGATGGTAGGGTCAGAATTTGGCATCGACAACATAAAAGCATGGATCCATCCTGCCTTGTATCAACGGTTCAGGCTGGTGGTGGTGGTGTAATGGTGTGGGGAATATTTTCTTGGCACCCTTTGGGGCCCTTGGTACCAATTGAGCATCATTGCAATGCCACAGCCTACCTGAGTATTGTTGCTGACCATGTCCATCCCTTTATGGCCACAATGTACCCAACTTCTGATGGCTACTTTTAGCAGGATAATGCAGTCTGAAATTTTTCAGACTGGTTTCTTGAACATGACAATGAGTTCACTGTACTCAAATGGCCTCCACAGTCACCAGATCTCAATCCGATAGAGCATCTTTGGGATGTGGTGGAACAGGAGATTCGCATCATGGATGTGCAGCCGACAAATCTGCGGCAACTGTGTGATGCCATCATGTCAATATGGACCAAACTCTCTGAGGAATGCTTGCAGCACCTTGTTGAATCAATGCCACAAAGAATCGAGGCAGTTCTGAAGGCAAAAGGGGGGTCCAACCCCTTAGCATGGTGCATGGTGTACCTAATAAAGTGAGTGTATTATGTAGTTTATTTTGTGCTTAACGTGAAAGTAGTCAAAAATTTCTTCGACTGCATCTGTGGTACTCTTGTGAGTCCTCTGAACACCAATCTCTCACATTCCAAGTTCAACACACAGTTTTATTTTCGACAATTCAAACAGTTGCCTGGCTGCTACGGCTCTGTCAGCCTCACACACACAGAGTGTCACTCAGTTCAGATCAGATCGGTTCAGATGGTTTCTTTTTGTTCGTCCGTTCTCTCCTCCTCCTGTGAACCCGGCACCTACTTATCACAGGAGAGGAACAATTAGTTGACATGATAACACCTGCGCACAGTGCAGCATCAGCCTTGCCACTCACCTGCTCTCTTAGCTGCAGCTGTGCGCTAACCACTGCCCCGCCCTCACAGCATCACTAATCCTTTGACCAGTGTGAGACCCTGTGAATCTTTCACAACTGAGTAGAACAGTTTGGAGTCTTGGGCAACTTCTGTCTAGCTCCATGAAGTGAGCTGTTACCCCTCGAATCCCACGCATGGTCCTATCTATTTTTTGTTAATTGTTCTTTGACTGACTGGGTTATATCTCCCCTCTACCACTGACAAAAATTTTCTGAATCTGGGATGCTCAGTTAAAGACAGGGGCAAATTTCATCCAATGACGAGGTCATTGACTATTGATTCAGTAATGATTCTTTGTCTAGGATGACCCTGATGGTATGCTTGCACACCTTTTCTTTAAACCAAGGAAGACTCAATGCTGCTCTGTCTCTCTTCATTGGTCCCTTTCTTTACCTTGCTGAATTCTGCAAAACTGTAGATAAACATGTGAATTAATTTACTTTCTTACAATAATGTCAATATGGATGTCAAAAGTTAACAATATTGTCTTGTTAAATTAGGCTACTACACAGGGTGTGCAGGTTTTACAGTAAAATTCATACGACATACACACTACAGCCGCTAGGGGCAGCATCTTCTTCTTCCTCTTTTCCTTTCGGCTTATCCCATATTTCAGGGGTTGCCACAGCGAGTCAACAATTTCCATCTCACCCTGTCCTACGCATTCTCAATTCCAACTCCAACCACCTCCATGTCCTCCCTCACTGCATCCATAAATCTCCTCTTTGGCCTCCCTCTTCGTCTCTTACCTGGTAGCTCCATGTCTAGCATTCTTCTCTCAAAATAAACACTATCCCTCCTCTGAACATGTCCAAACCATCTCAGTCTGGCTTCTCTAGCTTTTTCTCCAAACCTTCCTGTCTGTGTTGTCCCCCTGATCACCTCGTTCCTGATCCTGTCCATCCTTGTCACCCCCAAAGAGAATCTCAGCATCTTTAACTCTGCCACCTCCAGCTCTGTCTCTTGTCTTCTACCTATTCCTAGTGTCTCTAATCCATCCATCATGGCTGGTCTCACCACTGTCCTGTAAACCTTTCCTTCACTTAGCTGACACCCTTCTATCACAGATCACTCCAGAGACCTTTTTCCATTTGTTCCATCCTGCCCGTACTCTACATCATGAATGACTGCTACCACCCTGCTAACCCTCTATTTGAACTTCTGCCCTAGGTGCCTAAAAACCAGGACAGCCAGATTTAGGGAAAGCTTTTTCCCAGAAGCTGTAACCATAGTAAATCAAGTAAGCGTATCTGGATAGCCCTTTTGTATGTAACTAGTCACTTTATTCACTTGGACAGATTACTGTGTTTAATTCAATTTAATTCTGCTTTTATGATCCACTTTTAGCACGCATTTATCATTCTGTCATTGTTTTACATATCTCAGTATTTTAGTATTGTATTTTTTTAAAGTGAATGAACGTCTGTTTGTATATATTACTATTTATTTATTTATTGATGTTTTTCTGCACGAGTGCCACTCGAATTTCGTTGTATATATCTATGTGCAATGACAATAAAGGCATTCAATTCAATTCAATTCACCTCTCTTCCACAGTCTCCACTGCTCTGAACAGTTGAGCCCAAGTATCTGAACTCATTCACCTTCTCCACCTCTGCTCCTTATAACCTCACCACTCCACTGTTCCCCTTTTCATTCACACACATGTACTTCAGTCTTTTTCAACTGACCTTCATTCCTCTTCTCTCTAGTCCAAACCTCCACCTTTCTAGGTTCTCTTCTAGCTGTTGCCTGCTCTCACTGTAGATCACAATATCATCTGCAAACATCATTGTCCATGGAGACTCCTGTCTGACCTCATCTGTCAATCTGTCCATCACCAGAGCAAACAAAAAGACTTCCCTAATCTGACCATATTACATGCAAGCAGTAAAATCCAGTAACGTTAGATTAAGTTTGTTACTGTTTTAGGCAAATAATGTTTATGCTAATGCAGTAGGCCAATCTCGGTTTAGAGTGGCGTACTGTAGTGGAATAAACTCAAGTTAAAATTCTAGCATCTCAACAGCGTTTTAGGCTAAGAAATCTTATGCATTACATGCTGTTTAAGGAGAGGTTTCTGTTATGTCAATGACAACATTAGTCTAAACTAAAGCCATTCATTAACAGAATTAACGTTAGGCTCAATGCACGCAGGCTGCTACTTGCCGCTAAACGTAGTGGCCTGAAGTATAAAATAAAAAGGTAACATCAGGGGAGGGGAACTATAAAACTAGCCAACAGACTATAACTGTGGCTGAATTAGTTTGCTAGCGGTAACGTTATCTTCCCACACAGCCCAGTTTTCCTTTGCCCACTGACCTTTCCTTGTGTGTTCTGAGGTGCCTGAGAAAGTTTGACATTGTTGATGAAGCATCATTTATCTTAACACCACACTCCTTACAATTAGCCGTCCGCTTACTGGATGTCTGCACAAAGTCTTTATAAGCAAATGCAATGACAAAAGGAATCGCTCCAGTCTGGCTTATCGCTGCCATGGTCACTAACCTAAACTTACGGCAGCATGCATGTGTTACAAACCTTAGAGCGCCATAAAGGAGTAAACTACTTCTGCCTGCGATTTTTCAATAGCACTAGGAAACGCATCGCAAAAAGTGATATAAGTTAAATGATAAAAAAGATAATTCCTTGATTATGGACTTTATTCATAACTAGCGGATCATAACACCGAAATCCGAGTCAAGTCGTGCAACTTAAGCACGACTCGAGTCCCAATCTCAGACTCCAGTCCCCATGTTTGGAATCCACAAGTGTTATAATGAGGTTCAGGTGAGTGTTCAGAGAAAGATATTGGCAAAGACAAGATGGGATAGTGACAGAACAGAGGAGAAACGACTGGAGTACAGAGAGAGGGCAAGGGAGGTGAAGAGAGTGTGGTCAGGGTCAAACAAAAGGCATATGAGGACTTGATATACATACATCAGTTTTGTATAGCGTTTTTCATGTTACTAAAATATGCTTTACATATGTAGTACACACTCACACACACATATACTCAATCGTAAAATGCAGTTTTAAATACATGGGTTTCTAGAAGGCTCTTGTAGGAGGATAGAGTGTCCCAGTTGCGGATGGCCTCAGAAGGCTCTGTCTCCAATTGTTTTGTATTTGGTTTTAGTGATGAGTTTGAGGAGTTGTACAGGTTGCCAAGGCAGGTTAATTAAGGACAGAGATGGAAATGTTTCCAGTGAGGAAGGTGTGCTAGGAAGATGGAGGGAGTACTTTGCGAAGTTGTTGAATGAGAAGAATGATGCAATAGTTGTTTTAACCCTAATGCCAACATCTACAGTGCCTATCATAAGTATTCACCCCCTTGGATTGATTCATGAAAGCACTAAAAGGGTAAAACATAACATGTCAAAGTGAAAACAGATTTCTACAAAGTAATGTCAATGAAACAAAGATATATAAAGAAATATAATTGTTTGCATAATTAATAACCCCCCTTTTAAGGAAATTCAATAGAGGTCCATCAAATTCTACCCAATAGTCTCACAATTAGTGAAATGAAGATCACCTGAGTGGTGTGGGTGTGCTTCAGGTGATTGAGGTATAAAACACATGTGTCCGAATGGTCCAGACTGGTGGATTCTTGGCGAAAATTACACCATGAAGATGGAAGAACACTCCAAGCAACTGAGGGAAAGGGAGATAAAGAAGGGCAATTCAGGGGATAGATACAAAAAATTTCATCCTCTGGAGTGCAGTGAAATCAATTATCAAGAAATGGAAGAAATATAGCACTTGTGTGAATCTGCCTAGATCAGGTCGCCCTTGTAAATTAAGTGACCATGCAAGTAGGAGACTAGTGAGAGAAGCAACCAAGGCCCCTACGACTACTCTGAAGGAGTAACAAGCTTCAGCTACTGAGATATATTAGATCTCGACTAGAGTTTGTCAAAAAGCATGTGGAAGACTACATGGTCAAGTAGAAGAAGATTCTTTGGTCTGATGAGACCAAAATCAAGCTTTTGGCCATCAGACAAGACGTCATGTTTGGCGGAAACCAAAAACTGCACATCACCAAAAACACACCATTCCCACTGTTAAGCATGGCGGTGGTAGCATCATGCTTTGCGGATGCAGATGTTTCTCAGCAGCCAGACCTTGAAGGCTAGTAAAGATAGAGGGCAGAATGAATGCTGCAAAATTCACTGAAATCCTGGGGGACAATCTTATTCAGTCTGCAAGAGAACTACAGCTTGGTAGAAGATTTATTTTCCAGCAAGAAAATGATCTTAAGCAGTGCTTCCCAATCCTTTTATATTACGCCCCCCCCAGCAAGAAGAAAACAATTCACACCCCCCACCCACTCTCCACCGCAATTATAAATAATAGCAATAATTTGTCCATAAAATAGTTCTAGGTACACCTCTGCATAACATTGTATCCTTGCTAACATAAAGAAACAAAAAATATATATATAGTTCAACTTTCAACTGCAATTACACTTTATTGTAGTACGGCGGGAAAAAAAGCATGGCAACCGTGAGGCACCAATTCTACCGCTCACCATTCAGCCAGGACAAAGAGGGGCTGCCACTTTTGCTCTGAACAACAACAGATGAATGGGTGGATGAAAGATGAATTAATAGATATGGGGCGGCTATATGGCTGAAGGATGGCTGTATGGATAGATAATAAATGGTGTGGTGGATCAATGATGAATGATCCTTCATTCATCCACCCACAACAAGTGTGGAATGGTTTTTACTACCCAGAGAGTTTGTGAAGAGCTGTGGGAAAAAAAAGACTCATGCATCAACAAAGATGCCGTGTACAACTCACATTGTTTTACATGTTCATTGAACAGACTCTTTTGTCCAAAGGGACTTATATAAGTATCATTGTAAATTGAAGGTTCCTCTGGGAATCAAATCAAAGATTCTCTGCTTCAGATACAGTTGTGCAAACCACTTCACTTTAGAACCACACATTATTATTACTCCACTACAAGTCTTCCCACAGTAGGCTGTCAGCTTCCTGTGCACTTGACAACCCCCTGTTCTTCTTCTCCTTTCGGCTTATCCCGTTTTTCGAAGTTGCCACAGCGAGTCAACAATTTCCTGACAACCCCTTGTTCTTAACTGATAAATACAATTATTGATAAATCAGGAAAGGTTAACATTATAGATTATCATATACATACATGACTTATAGAGACATCTTATCTATCTATCCATCCCTAGTGAGAAGCCTTGATCGCCTGTCTCTCCCTTATCTGACGCTTTCAGTAAAAGGAGACTGAACTGCTCATGCAGTCTAACAGAAACAGTGCAATTGCACCACCTGATGTAAAAAGAAAGAACTGCACAATAACGAAGTAATGAAAACTTATATCTCTAGTATTAATGAGGTTTTCGATATTTTCCTCTTTCCTAATTAGTAAAGATAGACATGCAGGCAGATAGAGGGATAGAGAGAAAGACAGATAGACCAATAGACAGACAATTACACAGACAGACACACTGATGGACAGACAGATAAATAGATAGACACACATACAGACAAAACTTTATTCATCCCTCGCGAATTCTCAGGAAAGAATTAAGTCAACACTTTAAGACAAGGTGAATGCCAGTTTTAAAATCTTTATTAAAAAATAAAATAGAAAAAAATATATTTACATAAAAATGTCAAAAACAAAACAAAAAAAAAAAAGCTGGGCAGTGAGTCCCACTGGCAACCGTGAGGCACCAATTCTACCGCCCACCAATCAGCCAGGACAAAGAGGGGCTGCCACTTTGCTCTTAACAGCAACCGCCAGTTTAAAATCCCTTATTTATTACAATGGGTAAACTTTACATTGCACTGTGTGTACATGTGTAAGGGGAGATCGCAGTGGACTGGGTCATGGCCCTTTCCTTTGACACCAGTCTGGTAAAGAGAAGACTGCATGTCTCTTGCTATGAAGCTCCAGGCAACTCTGACCTAACCAGGAACAGTCCATCACCAGTTTTGTCCTCGGGTTCTCATAAATGCTGGTTCTCATCTTTAAAACTGCAAACATGGCTTTCAAGGATTTAAATAAATAGGAATAATATTTTTATATAATATTTATTTTGGCAGTCTGTCCATAATCAGATTTATTCATGTATTAGATTAAAAAATGAACAATTAAAAAATGTATCAGGGTTCAAGATCTCTTTAATCAGAGGTGGCAATCGGCTTGTTTCTGCTGCAAACCAAAACTGGTGTGTGTTCAGATGACACTGTATGGCTGCCTGATGAGGATTTAGTTTAATGGCTCAGAGTTGCCATAGCTGTACAACCAAAAAATGAAGAGAGAAAAAAAGATAAACAGGATGAAGAGTTATTGAACAAAGAAAAAAGAAATTTGCTCCCGGACACTTTGGCCCCCCTCATCTGAAGCACACCTGCAGAGGGCAAGTCGCCCTCCTGGTGCACTTCCTCATAACCATTTGTCCACCTATAAAAATCCAGGGGTGTCGTTAGTTTTTAAAACGGTCCTACATACGAATCATTATGTCACACGTTACACTGAAGCAGACCCGTCCACTGACATCAACATGGCCTTTTCTTACATTTAAGACAAATGTAGAAAAATTGAGAATATCTCAACACGTCTTTTAAATACAAGACCGTGTTGAGAATGGCCTTTTTTTTTTTTTTTTTTTTAACAAACGGGTTTTGAGAGTCTGACAGTCAGCATCATCGCCGCAGGGGGTGTCGTTAGTTTTTAAAACGGTCCTACATACGAATCATTATGTCACACGTTACACTGAAGCGGACCCGTCCACTGACATCAACATGGCCTTTTCTTACATTTAAGACAAATGTAGAATTGAGAATATCTCAACACGTCTTTTAAATACAAGACCGTGTTGAGAATGGCCTTTTTTTTTTTTTTTTTTTTTAACAAACGGGTTTTGAGAGTCTGACAGTCAGCATCATCGCCGCAGTCAGATGAGAAGATGAGTGTTTGATTCCAAATATAACCCCAAAGACAGGAGGCGGATTGACACTAAAATTAGAGTAATTCACTTGCATAGTAACAACACCAGCGTGTGTAGTGTTCTGGGCGAGTTACGGCCTTTTGACAGCCTCATCTGTTGAGTGTGAGCGTGTGTGTGTGTTTTTGCCAAGGTGTGCTTACACAAAGAAAAGGCATTTCACGAGATTCATGAAAGAGACTGCTAAATTTTCCCTCACTTTTCCTTCGTTCCTTTTTTTTATTGGCCAGGAATCATACTGCTGAGCACCTTGCTGCTAGTCTTCACTGATTGTCACCTTTTTGGTGTCAAACAGTTAATCTGTCTGAACTATCGATTTAGAATCCTTAATTTTGATCAGAAATCAGGTCAGACTTTCTGATATTTCTTTAGCTGCATTTCCCTCAACATAAGGTGTACAGATTTTTTTTTTTTACTTGGAAATGACCTCCAATGAAACAAAAGACAAAAAGCCAACAAGGACACACATATACATGAAATGGAGCTCCCCAAAAACTCTCCATGGGAGCTATTAATGTCCCTTAAGACAACACCACAAAATGTCCTCAAAATCTATTGACTTCAGCAGGGAAACTCTCTACCTTCACGTTCCCAAACTGCCTCATCCCTTTAGTCTCTCAACTTACAGGACCGTAAAGATAGAAGCTCCTAGCGACGTCAGGTTCTCTTCATAGGACCCAAAAAAAGAAAAAAAACCTATACAAAACACACGCGAACACAGACGCTCACATTGGAGAGGCTGCCTGGCCCAAGTTTTGTAAACAAAATGTAAAACTCTACAAAAATAAAATAACAGTATAAAAAATTACACACATACCACAGTCTCACGCACAGGAGTGCACACAAACGCACAAACAAACGCACCATAAAAAATTAAATAAGCTTTTGTTTTAGTCCCTCCTAAAAATACCATTGCACAAATAGAATAAAAAAAACACACAATGTTTGTTCCTAAGTGTATAAACCGTTAAAAAAAAGTAACACTGAACCTCAGGCAGCTTGGCTGTAAGGGGTCAAGGTGTTGGTACGAGGAGTTGGCAATGAGGTAACCACCAAGTCCAAAATGAAGGACAGGAAAGTATATATCAGAATACTGAAAAAAAAAAACAATACTGGAAGTGCAACAGTACAGAACAAAGACACTTGTGAACAAAGGGTGATGCAGAAAAGAAAAGTAAGCTGAAGGAGGAGGAGTTTAGTATTGTGGCAGCCACACTGGGCAAACTGCTGGTCTCTGGTTCTCTGTCCGTTCTCCTTCATCACCAATGACGAGCTAGCTTTAACAGCCACAGAGACGGGAGAGAAAGAGGGAGGAAGGGAGAGAGGGAGAGAGGAAATTGAACCCCGATTAAAGTGGTTTTCATCTGCTGAGACTAACAGGTAAGCTGTCCCTCTTTCTGCGTCTCCATGTGTTCCGGTGGTACTGTGTGTGCATGTGATTGTGTCCACGGTTGGCCAGGGCCGGGTTGTTGACTGGTGTTGGGTTGTGGAAGCCCTTCACATTGAACTTGGTTGGATTCTGAAATTGAGGGAAGAAGAGAGAAAGAGAGACAGAAAAAACTTAGACTATAGAGGAGCAACTTAGAGAGTGTCTTTTTCACTTAGAGCAAGTACCAGGAACTGCAGATACATGAATTGCAGATAATAACATTTTGCTTTTAGTTTACTAGAGATCACCTTGCTCTTCATTTAATGTACAGCCTGGAATTTAGTCACATTTGTTTGGTATAGTATTACATATATTCAGCAAATACGATTTATATTTAGTTTATATATATATATATATGTGTGTGTGTGTGTGTGTGTGTGTGTGTGTGTGTGTATA
>JAFBJS010014121.1:60782-73265 GCA_016785265.1 Paraplagusia blochii
GGCATAGCACTTTTGTTTTACCATGTAGTAACTGCACTCATTGGTTGAGAATATATACAGACAAACATATACATATACATATACAGACACACACACACACACACACACAGTTATAACCTTTTTTGTGATCACTTGCCTTTTTCTGCATTGGGAAAAAGGCAAGTGATCACATGGGCAGCAAATCATACAGCAGAACAAGTGCAGACACATGTAATAGAAAATGAGTGTGCATGTGTGTAGTTGTTAAAACAGATCTGCCTGAACAGTGCATTTGAGTGTTTGTGCGAGTTCCTGCGCCTACCTTGTGTGTGTAGCTGGAGTAGGGGCTGGGCAGAGGCTGGGGGCTGGAGGGGACAGGGGCATGAGCATGAGCTGTGGGGGGCATGTGGAAGAAGGAGGGGGGGCTGGTGTCTATACACACCTGTCTGCCAGGTACAGAGTGCATGGCAAGACCACAGGGCAGTGAGACACAAGCCTGAAGGAGGGAAAGAGAAAAGGTCAAATGAAACAATGACAAAACAACGTCTCCTTCCTGTCCTAGGACCTGGTTGATGGAGGTGAGTTGTATCCATACATGTCGGCAAATCTACTGGAAATTCCTTGGGACTGCCTTACAAAAACCTAATCTGTTGGGACATTTATCAAAGTCAATACAAAACATCTGATGGAGGTCATGTTTAGCTGAATCTCTTAGTTCACTAAAAAAGAAGCAGAGAACACAAAATCAATGAAATAACTGAATATAACTGAAAATGACTGAATACTGACAATAATCCAATAATGACAGCAGGTTTCATCAAGTGTAGTAGTAGTATAATACTAACAAATGCAATCAAGTTATTTTTCTTCTCATTTCTTCATGGCAGATTATGTTTTGCACTGAGTTCTACTATAATTCTAGACTCTTTAGTCTAATTTATACTCAGGTGCAACTTATACTGTATCATAAAATGTATCGTTTTGCATATTTGTTATTTTGTTTGTTTTTTGTGGATAGAAAACTGTAATTCTTAATGACTGCAAAGAGCTGGTCATGTGAGATAATAAGATTTTTACACTTAAACGAGGCGTTTTTATGCAGCTAAGTAAAGAAAAACAACATTGAATGGACGCAGTGAAACGACATCAACGCAGCAGCAGCTGTCTCTCTCTCAAAGACTCAAAGACTAAAGAACATAGAAGAGCAAAATAAATCAGACAAACTTCACGGTGTTCATCGTCCTGGAGAACCAGACATTTTTCTTCCGTTCAAGACACTGTTTTTACTAAACATGTGGATTTTCTGTATCCAAAATAAGTATTTCTCAGACATTTGCCAGAGCCTTTCGGTATCGTCTCTCATGTCATCAACCAAAAGAGTCGTTAACATTCTGATGATGCTGAAATGTTTCTTTCTCTCATTAAAGAGGGTTTTTTACTCTTATACTGCAGCTGTTTCAATGTGTGCCCATTTATATTGACCATTGCTGTGAGGCTGAATGAGCCCAGTTTATGTTAATCAATGATTTTGGAAAGTTCTTCTGTCCAACACTAGACATTTCTTGTTTACATCAAATGCCATTTTTCTATGACTTACTGTACATTAAAGTAGTGTGTCTATGTTGTACACAGTTATTTATAGAATGCATTTAGTCTGTTATCACACTAATTAAGGGGAAATTAGCTGCCTATATCAGTATCGGAAGTTAGATGTGAAGGGCTTTATTGGTTAATTATCGGTAAAGGTAAATGTTATATCGGACATCCCTTATTTTTTTTCCATACTTACTCCAGAGTGACTTATAGACAGAAAAAACATAATCGACTTATACTGTACCTTTTTGCTTTGAAAACAATTTTGCAATTACTAGTATATACACATTATTGGGGCAGTTGGTGGCCTAGTGTTTATGGAAGCGGACTAGAGTCCGCAAGGCCCCTGGTTTTAAATCCCCCTACTGTTAAGTTACCACTGAGGTCCACAGAGAATGGCACTTTCCTCACTTACTGCTCACTTTGGTGATGGGTTAATTACAGAGGTCACATTTCGTTGTGAGCAGTAGTGTGAATCACAATGACAAGGAGTTTGCTTGCTTGCTTCCTTCCTTGTACATTTTGTACATTCTACAAAATGTACAATGTACAGTAAATTTGGATTGAAGTATTGTAAAGCACAGTGCAATATTATAATATAAAGTTGTCGACTTGTCTCTTGCTTTTTTCTACCTCCATGAGTTGGATCTTTATTATATCTTTGGCCAGCTGTTGAGGTTGTGTGCTCACCTGTGTGGCTGGAGGCATAAGAAGATGATGTCCAGTCATGCCAGGTTTACAGGTGCCCATGTTGAGGCCTGGTGGCAGAGTCAGGCCCAGCGGTGGAAAGGACGGGTACGGTGGCAGGGTGGGTGGAGGAACGTGACACGGTAACGCTGAATCAGAGTCCTGGCATGTCACATCAAGAGAAAAAGAAGTATGGGCAAGAGGTTTCGCTCTTATGGAAACAATGCATTTTCAGGAAAAAAAATTCAATAGACAGATTTGTTAATTTTCATACATTGTCTGATCCAGAAGAGACAGAGGAGGCTGACGAATGCTGCTGGGGGCTAGAGATGGACATTGGAGAGTCAGCACTGTGTGGCGATATGGAGTCCCTCTGCTGCTCCTCTGACCCAATGCAACTGCTGCTGCTGCCCAGCACACAGTTGGTCTCCTGTTCCGACATTGACCCCTTGGGCGACGAAGCTACACAAAAATAAATGTGTTAGAAATAGTAAAAAGTTAAATAAAACACAGAGGTTGTCTCTCAACAAAAAGAGTTACTGTAAGATATTGTTTTTAGACGGTAGTGATCAATGCCAGTCTTTTAATTCCTTTTTTGAAGTGAAAAGAGGAATTTCTACTCTACCAACGGAAAAAAATTGTAAGCAGTCTTGAGCTGGAAATGGTATCTGCGTTCTTTTCTAGAATGAAAAATGGTACCTGTATTGTCTATTCGTGCCAGGTCCCTGCAGCCCCACTTCTTGATGATCCATTCTCTGTAGTCAATCACCTCCTGGGTTAACCTGATAATTCTGCCCAGGGTGCTGTGGAAATAAGTGAGGAAATTGGCTCAATATAGAGAATTGGAACTGTAGCTGTTCTGCTGCATCAGATTGTAATCTCACCTTTCACAGTCTTTGTTGGGGTATGAGCGAGCCAGGGGGGAGACCGCATGACTCAGGACGATGTAGGCGTAGTCAAACACCTGCTTGACTTGCAATGCGCCATATGAGCCCCTGCCAACGTCATTTCCTTAAAAGACAAAAAAATAAATTCACTTTTCCGGAATATTCAGAATTCCAAAATAAAAATGACTGTTGCAAATAGTGAGGTTTGTTGTTTCAATCCAAATTATTTGTTTATTCCTGTTATTGGACAAGAAACAATATAATTCAACACAGCACATCTTGAATTTTCACCACTGGATGGTGCCAAAACAAAATGCATGTACTGAAACACACTACTCTCACTGCACCATGCTTTTCTGTTGGTGGTGAGCCCACTGGAAGTTATGGTGGTCCGTATGGTGCTTTACTAAGAGCAGTGGCAACCTGGCAGCTGGACTACAACCTGAGGTCTTGCAGATCCTGGTCTGCTTCCGTAGCTGCTAGGTCACCACTGTTGCTCAACCAATCAAAAACGCAGACTTTGTTTCCGTAAATCCCCATCACATTTGCAGTTCTTTGGTAAAACACACCTGGGAGAAGCGGGTCTTCTATGCAGAGCATGGATGGTCTGTATCCATTTGTCATAGCCTTCATGATCTCCTCTTTAGGAATGTATGCACCTCCATTTTTAATGCGAATGCCTGTTTTCAAGTAGTTAAAATGGCGGCCGTACAATTCAAAGAACTCGATCAGCAACACACCCAAGTTCTCAGTAGGATTCCTGGCATCAATGCGCGGATGGAGCTGAGAAAGAGAACACATGCTGCTATTTTAATTTGTCTGTAAACAGGAATGCACACAAACACTTGTTCTTTCCCAAGGTTTTTATTGAGGAAAGATGTGTAATAAGGTTACCTGCAGGAAGCTGATCACCATGAGAATGAGGCTGTAAGAGCTGATGCCCCCGGTGAAGACTTCATTTAGATCTCTTTGCAGAAGAAACTGCTTTAGTACGAATATTAGATAAGGCAGAACGGGATACTTCTGAATCAGGGAGAGGAGATAAAGAAGTGGCTCATTAGGAAAAAAAAAGGCACAATAAAATAATTGGTGCCACTTATACTCTGGAGCAGCGTAAAGTCTCAAAAATATTGAATTTTTGACCTACCAATAAAGGGTATTAAATATTAAATACATGCAATAATAATATGGCAACATTCATCCTTTCCAATTTAATTAAAATTTAAGATTATAATTTTTTATGCCCAATAAAACATGACAAATGACCAATATTATTTAACTGATGGTGATATTGTATACCACAATACTCAACAAGAGCAAATAATCTATTGCTGACAAGTTGACTGACTCAAAAGTCAAATATGTTGTGAGGAAAGGGAGACAGATCTATATTGTTTGACAGCAGCTTTGATGGTATTGTGGGATTTCAGTGTTTTGTTTTTTTTTTCCACTTTTGAGATTGTAGGTTTCACACTTGTTAACCCACATTTGGCAATTCACATACAATTCTAACACTCTCTTTGGAAGTGTCCTTCCTGTTGTTACTCCCCCAGACAACCCCCTGGTGTTTTCCAACAACACCTATGACCTTTGACTCCCTCATATTTACATACACCCAGGCAGATTTCCTTCCCCATGCAATCTCCTGGTGTTTTTATCAACACCTATAGTCTTTAGTACCCTCAACCAGAGTGGTAATACATAATTGTTTGTATTACTACTATTACTTGTTTGTCCTTTAGATTAGAGTCATCCAGTGGGAGTAAAAGGTTTTGGTCACCAAAGACCAAAACCTTTTACTCCCGCTGGATCCTATATGTGATTGACACAAATTTGAGAAACCACTTGTCCTGTACATGTATAAAATTGTTGTAAATTCAGAAGGTATTTACAGTATCTAACAGAAAGTATTTATCAAAGAAGGACCAATCTTTTCTTAACATTAGTTCTTTTGATTGTGCTTCCTCTAGTCAAATTCTTTTCCTCTCTTGTTTCGGACCAAACTTCTGTATTTTAAGGTGCTTTTTGTTATTAAACAAAGCAACCAACGGCTTTGTTCACCTTTTCACCTGGACCACATTCTTCCATTTTTGATGCTGTTACTGTAGATCAGAAGAAACCTTCTACTGAGACCTTGTTTCTAGAAACTGGTGCCCCCTGAATTTTAAGTAATACTTGGGCATGTTTGTTCTTGACATTTTCCCTATTAATAATTAATTTATTATCAGGGAAAAAAAAAAGGTTTATCCGTGACTCATTTGCATGAGTCATTGATAAACACAGATGTGAAACAGATCCAACTGCAAAAGAAAAGAACGATAACATTTGTAAAAATAACAGAAGCAACAGCCTGCAAGTCTTGTCAAAATGTAGAACCCACTTGGTCAGTTTTTCTATGTATATCCTAATTTCCACACTGGGCTTGCTGCTGGGATTATTGGTTACAAAAGTTACCAACACACAACACACACAAAAAAAAAACACTTTTTAAAAATATATGCACTTTTTTCAGATCTTAACCTTGGTGAGAACGGGCATCTCACCAGAGGTTTGCAAATTCAAAAACAAATTGGAAAAAATGTGTTGTTAAAATTATGTGTGTAAGAAAACTAAAATATACGCACAAAGGTGCATATTCTGGTCAAACTTTATTTGCTTTATTTATTTATTAAACTTTATGTTGCTTTATTTCTCTCTAATTTTTCATCTGAATCTTTTCCCTTCTTCATCTCCATCTTTAGTAACTAATACTAGACCTCATATTGCGTTGTTTTTGCACAGTGCAGCCCTTCAAGCCCTGACTCGTATGCCGTGTATTTGTGGAAAGCCACTACATAACTATGCAAAAGCAACAAAAGGCAAGAGCTTGGGCTGAAACATACAGAATCAACATAAGCACCTGGAATTTCAACCCTTGCATTAGTAATTGCCACCATGACTAAATGGAATGGACAAGTATCTTCAGCAGGTATTTGGTCCTCTCTTCCCAGAGAAGACAAAGTTAAAGAGAATATACTGAGAATGGAGACTGGGTCCTGTGTAAAGTTTATTTTAGAAAGGGAACAAAGAGAGTACAAGACTGAACTAAAGTAAAGAGTAATGCTGTAAAATACTGGCCACTCTGATTCAGAGAGGGATTTCCTTTTCTTCTGCCTTTAGAAGACAGTGATTATGCCTCTTCTCTTGTGGTTTACTTTCCATTTAAAAATATCTACAGGACATTTTCCTGCCGACTGCCTTCATCTGTACGCAGATGTACGTATATGTGCATACCTGAAACGAATAAACATCCGTAGCAAATATGTAATGAGAGCATGCCGTTCTGTGTGAATTTGTTGCATCCTTTTGATACTTTTCCCTCACCTTTACGTAATCTTTGATAAAGCTTGCTGCCTTGACTCCAGTCTCTACGTTGAAACTGATGTCCACCTTCACCTCCGTTTCCTGGTCTGTCAGCTTGATGATTGGCACCTGGGAGCAGGACATAATTCAACACACTTCACAACGCAATTGTGGCCTGAACACCTAATGTCCTCTGAGAGGACAGGTCAGCCACTGGCTACAACACATTTCACTACCTCCTCTGTGAAAAGGCTACAGAGGAATTATGTGACAAGACTTGCTTCATAAATTTATGGGAGACACCGGCTAACTACAACACCATGCAGGTGAAGGCCATAATATGAGGACCCCCTGTAAGCAGACAGAAGCATCTACTTAAGACTGAGGAGTTATTGTTAATTTCACTCAAAGAATTAAACTTAGCAGAGTCAAAATTACCATTAGTGTTTCTTATTTACAAGCAACAATAATATAAAACCAATTTCAAGACAAGTAGGCTAAGGGCAGTCATTTTGATTGTGCTGGATTTTTTTTTGTCTTGGACTAAATACAAAAAAGATATACAGTAGGTAATTCCACCTAGTTGGACTGAAAAAGGACAAAATGACTGTTGTATTTTACTTAGGGAGAACAGAGAACGGAGAAGAGCAAAAGAAGTCAGACGAACTTCAGAGTTCATCATCTTCGATAACCAGCCATTCTCTCCCATTCAAGACGCTGGTTTTACTAAACGTGTGGAGTTTCTTGAGCCGCGCTATGTCAGGACTAATTGTATTCACAATAAGTATTTCTTGGACATATGTCAGTGCAACGCCGTTCATGTCATCGCTCATGTCATCAACAAAAAGAGTCGTTTACATTCTGACGATGCTGAAATGTTTTTTCTCTCATTAAAGAGGGCTTTTTACTCTTATACTGCAGCTGTTTCTATCTGCGCTCATTTATATTGACTATTGTTGTAAGGGCTGAATGAGCCCGGTTTATAATGTTAATCAATGTTTTTGGAAAGTTATTCTTTCCAAAGACTATACAGTTCTTGTTTACATTAAACACTGCTCAAAGAATCACGGGACAGTTTCAGACAAAATATTGCAGTAGTGTGTTATTGTTGAACACAGTTATTTATAGAATGCCTTAGTATCACACTAATTCAGGGGAAATCACCTGCGTATATCGGTATTGGTAATGAACTGTTTGGGCAATATCAGTTGATGTCCCGACATCCCTAATTTTACATGTTGCAAATGTTGCAGTTTGGTTATTGTAGTAACATCTATTGCCTCGAGTTGAGCTCAGGTGTCAGTAGTGAAGAATAATATTAATATTTCATATTAGTACACATTAATATTGTATATTAATACACACAAGTGCTGTCACATGGTGATAGCATACTGCGTTAAAGGAAAAGAAAGAAAAAACCCATATCTTGTACAGGTTGAATTCCGTTTTGGAATGGCTGCAGCAACTAAAGACACCAACCTGTTAATGTACAAAAATGAAACAAATCACATGTCTTACCGTTTACAGGGATGGGAACTGATGTCTACTATGCAAAAAATGTGCACTAAGCGTAAATAATACAATGTTTGATGTTATTACAATACTTTATTGTTATTGTTGTTCTCATTTTTACTGCACATTTGCTTTCTCATGTTTTGATGTTAAAAATATGATTAGGATATTTCTGCAGTTCTTGATTACACTAAGTGGCTTATCACTGTTTTAGTGGTGATTGGGGCTATACATGAGAGCCATGAGCTGTAAATTGATGTGAAGAATAAAGGCATTACACCAGTGGTTATGAGCTTCAGGTCATGACCGAAAGAATGCAATCCTGGATACAAGCAACTGGAATGAGCTTTCTCAGTAGGGTGGCAGGCTCTCTAAGGCTCCTCCGCCTTAGAAATAGACAGAGGAACTCAGTCACCTGGGAGGCGTTGTATCAAGAAGAGCCAGTTGAGGTGGCTTAAACATTTACATTGTATGCCCCATGGAAACCCCACTGAAGAGAGCTGTTGGGTCCTGTGCCACTAGGAGGAGATCCAGAAGAAGACACGGAAAACGCTGGAGCCACTATGTTACCTTGCAGGCCTGGGAACACTTGGGGTGCGAGGAAGTGTCTAGGGAGGGGGAGGTCTGGAAGGCTCAGGATAAGTGGATGAAGGTGGGTTTATTTATTTACCGGTACTTATTTTTAAAGATATCACATCAACATGTATTTGTTATTATTTCATTAGAGAACATATCATCAGTGTTTAAAATCAAATGGTCAAATAACTGTCAGTGAGCCAGTGAGATTGTAGTCCTGAATATTCCAGTTGTTAAAACAATACTGAAATATAGAATATAAACTTATCGTGAGAGAAAAAAAAAACACAATCTGGTCGACAACCATTTTTCTTTTTACTCACTGTAGCTTTGTCCAGCACTTTGATGGAGCATGGTTCTGCCACATTGTGTTTGCGTAGAGCCTGTTCAAGCTCCTGCAGCGGGGGACGCTCCCACTTCCCAAACACCACAAGGTCAATGTCACTGAGGCAAAGAAGCAAAATAGGTCACAGTTAGATGTTTTTGTTTTCAAATCAACACAATACTAACTTATATTTTAATAATTTATCTTTACCTTGTTGGTAGATAGAGTCCTGTGCTAAAGCTGCCGAATATTTGGACCTGAAAAAACAAAGATCAGCATGAATTACTTGATGAAATCTCTGCAGGACTGCTACTGATGAAGCAAAGTAATAAAAGCAGAGAGGTCAGTGTTGTACAATGGCCCTGACAATTGATGGTTGCTAATGCAGAACAGTTCATTTTTAATAGTGACAATGTTTGGAATCCAAATCAAATGTTTAAAAATTACTTATGAAAAAGGCATTTCCAGGTTTCACTACAGAGACGGGAAACACTGCCGAGCCTGGTGCTCTGACAATTTTAGTATACAATGGTAGGGGGACATAAATGCTATGTTGGTGCTGCAAGAAAGAAATGGTCCCCTAACGGAAATCCAATAGAGATATCTCCCGTTTTATCGGTAGACACAACAAAGCAAAAGCGCAAAGGCAGGCTGGGATTAATGGATTGAAATGAAAAGGGAGGATGACACAAATCACAGGTCCAATCCATTCACCTGACACTGGCTCAAAGTGGAAGTGGATAGGCCAACAAATCATTGTTGTACATGTTTAACATGATTTAGTTATGAGATAGGCTGCCTCCGAGCACTAGTCAACCAGTCCCTGGAACCTGCTCTGACTGTATAAATGCTCTGACTTTAGCATATATATATATATATATATATATATATACACATATACATATAGTCGGGGTCAGAAGTTTACATACTGTACACCAAAGCAAACATGTTTCAAGATAGCTTTTAACACAATTTGCCACTCAATTTGAATGAAGACATATATGTGGTTATTCAATAATAATGTCTTACTAAGTCTGCCAACGGGGGTTTATCAGAATTTTTGACCTCATATACTGTAGATATTAAGTTGATTTCCCCAAATGCCCTCTGATTATTGTGGTTTATATGTTTACATGCTTGTCTATATATAAGGACAATATTTGAAATCGGGCTATGCAATAAATAATGGAATCATCCCTTTAGTCTAGTGTTCATTCATGTTGTGTAAAAAGTCAAGGTGGAGAAATTATGGGGTATAAAAGCAGCTTGACTTTACCCATAGAACAGAAGAAGCCTCTTGGATGAGAGGTGAAACATTTTCCAAGAAACTGAATGTCCAGTTGCCTAACTAAACTCTTTAACCCATACTGCATTCCAACTTGAGACTTGCAATGGGAAAGTAAAAAATAAACAGACATGACATCAGGGGAAGAATTGTTGCCTTGTCATAAGTCAAGCTTGTCTCTTGGGAACATTTTAAGGCTACTTGATGTACAGAGGGCATTCGTTCAGACAATGGTCCACTAATATAACCAACTTGGGAGAACAGCTGTAATGGCACAGTCTGGAAGGAAACGGAAAATAATATCCAGAGATGAAAATCTTTTGGTAAGAAATGTGACAATCACCAAGAAAGCCATCTGAAATGGACTGGCTGCCTCAGGAACAAATGGCTCAGTGTCCACGGGGAAGAGAGTTCTCCATTGACATGGGCTAAGAAGGTACCAGACCTAGAAAAAGCCATTTCTTTAAGACAGACACAGAAAAGCTTGGCTGAAGTTTGCAAAAGAGCACTAGGATAAGGATAAAGCCTTCTGGAAGAACATCATTTGTTGTGGGGTTCCTTTGCAGTGTGAGTAACAGGTGAACTTCAGAAGATCAATGGAATCTTGAGGAAAGAGAAATATTTGAAAGGGAACCTCAAAAACTCTCCAAAGCCAAATCTCTGCTGCTTGGTCGTAGTTGGATGTTTCAACAGGACAATGATCCAAAACATACAGCAAAATTAGTCTCAAAATGGTTTCAGAAGAACAAGGTGAAAGTACTAGAGTGACCCTGACCTGAATCCTATCGAGAACATGTGGAGAAAGAAACAAGTCTGTAAGAGAGGAAATGCTACCAAGTACTAAGCCCTGAAGACAAAGGTGTATGTAAACTTATGACTAAGTAAAAAAGGAGTGACCTGCAAAGACATATCAATAAATGTAAAATTATGAGGAATTTTGCCTTTTCTTTTTATTTTCCAAAAGCATTAATCCTAGGGAATTGTGGATGCTAGTTCATTCATGATTCAAGTGTAAAACCTGAACTTAGCATGAGATATAGTGTAGGAACATGCATTGTATGTTCCTACACTAGAGAGCGAGAGAGTTGCAAAAGGGTGAAAAAAAGTGCGACTTCTTGTTTGAAAATAAATGTCAACAAGCTGCTGTTAAAGACAGAAAACAGTCCAAGTTGCTCTTACGTCTGCAGTGGGCCATAGCTCCTTTATGACCATCTCTATCCTGCTCACCACTTCCTTCCTCATTGCTGCTTCTTCTGGCCGAGGAGACATGAAGTTGTAGAAGTCCATCACCTCCTCGTGCAGTCTTACAGGAAAGAACAAATGAGTGTTATATTTAGTCAGTATAAAATCGAGACTTGTAATAGATACTTTAGCTTGTGTAAAATATGCACTATTTTTAACATTTTTTTATAATACGTGTGAACATTAGCATACAGTCACAAAAAAAACTTATAGCAAAATATATGAACTTAAGCAAAATATTCACATGATAAACATCAGAATATTGAAATAAATAGCTTTTCCTTTTTAATTGTTCAGAAGAATGAAGTTCAAAACCTTCACAAATGGCAACCCTTATTTAAGGCAAAATATGGCCATGACAACCTTTATAAAAAACACTAAGTAACATAATAAATATTTCATATGTATATGTGACCTTGAAGATATACGCATGCTGTAAAAAAAATATTATTTTGTCATAATACTGTGATTCTTAAATAGTATATTTTATTTTACAACAAAAAATACTCTTCTGTCAATCTCCCTTGCATTAAAAAAAAAAAATCCAAATTAATCATGACAGTGACATGACAGGCAAATAGTGCAATAAACATTCCAATTAGGAATTGTTATTTTTGTATTATACTTGAGACCAATGTCATAAACTAGGAGTGATCAACAAACAACTTAAAATCCCTTATTCACACACAAAACTTACCAACTGGTTCAAAGCATTACCTTAAGGAACCCTAAAACCAGACTGAGTCGTACTCCACAATCCAACTGTAACCCGAGTCCATAGTGTATCTCCAATCTTAGGAATGAGCCAGGAATAAATTTTTTATCACAATATGTGGAATAGTCCATTTCTCTTTCTTAGACTCTGAGCTTGTGTTATGTGATGTGTCCATAATGAAATTGTTTGCCACAAATATACAACAAAATGACTTTTGCTGGGTACAAATGGATTTGAGCACCTAAGTGGCAACCTGGCACCTGTCAGGTGGTTAATTCCTACTTGCAAACTGACATGATTAATTCATTGGTTGAAGCAAAGCATCAATGATGCTAATACA
>JAFBJS010014128.1:0-13685 GCA_016785265.1 Paraplagusia blochii
GGCCCGGTTTATAATTCATCCTGGACGTCTGATGTCCAGCGTTCATCAGATTCCTCGCACAGAAACCTCTCACTTCTGTCCCCGGCTCCACCGACCGAGGTGACATCAACTACAAAGAGGCTCCGTTGGAGAACGGCCCCCAGCGTTATCTCCACCCTCACAGCTCCCGGGATACTCTGGGAAAGTTGACCTTTCCTGCTGTGCTTCACACGAAATCAACGTTTAAGATCATCTGTTGCGCGTCCCTCACAAAATTACAATTTTTTTCACATATTTATTTTATCTACATATATATGTGCAGGAAAATTTCAGGACAAAAAATATTATTCAACAAATTTCAGAAAAAATACACATTTAATCTGCATTATAAGAACTTAAAAAATACAGGAAAATATTTAAACCCCCCCCCAAAACACTGCAATAGGTAAAATAAAAAAATCAACAGCAGATGTTACCAATTGAGAATTGAAAATTATATATTTTCTTTTTTCTTCAGGAATGTATTCTTCTTCAACCACCATTTTATGTTAAATTTAATCTTTAAAATTGTATTTAATTTAATAGAAATTCTAGAATAATAATAATTAATAGAATATTTAATCTTAAAAGATTATTGATTATTTTCAGGACAGGCCTGGTTAATGAAAACAAATGCAAAAGTCATCATACAATATTATAGCCTAACTCCTTCTCATGTTTATCCGTGTGTTTAATAAAAACAAATATATATTTATATTTTAATATTCTTATAGTTTTTATAATAATTTGTATGACATTTACATTTATATATTTTTTGCTAATATGTAACTTTATATTATATTGTATCTTTATTATTTATTTTAATTATAAAAATATAAAACAAAAGCGCCAGTCTTGGTGGGAACTCAGTGACTCTTTGGTCCCTGTTTCCGGAGGGACTGATTTAACAAACGGACATCTCGGTGTTGCTTCCTGGGGAAAGTCAAGTTTAATGTTTGGATGGATTCGTTAATTAATTGATGTTCTTTTATGGTTTTTCAAAGAAAAAATAACACCTTTCGGCTAAATATGGATATAGGCGTGAATAGTTCGTTCGGAACGATGACTTTATAGTCGAAAAATGACATTGCGGCTGCGTCTGGTGCCGTGAACTGACCGTATATTGGAAGTGAGAGCAAACATAGGTTGGTATTTGCAACCTTTACTATTATATTTTAGTACTGAACACGTTCCTATGTATATTACAGGTGTGAAATGAAAAGTATATTTTTACACGTCCACTTTTCGATACAATTAGACTCAGACATAACACATAAACACCTCAGTTAAGTTAATATATTGACAAATTGATAGAATTATTATGTTTGTTTGTTGTGCAGACAATGTTACCGACAGCAGGTCGACTCTCCAAAGTGCTGCAGCTCACCCTAGCGGTCATCAAGCCAGATGCCGTAGCTCATCCTCTGGTGCTCGAGGTCAGCTCCATATCTTCTTTATTTTATGTATTTTTTACCATTGGTGCATTTAAGAAAGAATATTTTGTGATGCGCATGCACCTAAAACAACCAAAATAAGAGATGTGCAAACCAAATTGTATTATTTTAGAGATTCCCTTCCTATAATAAGTATCTTTTAAATAGTTGAATGCAGTAAAGTGGACCTCACCTTTTCCTCCTCAGTCTCTTCATCACAGGATCCTGGAGGACAACTTTCTCATAGTGAGATCCAAAGATCTGAAATGGAGCCGACGAGAATCTGAGCGCTTCTACGCTGAACACTCAGGTGTGAATCCAATAAAAGAAATGATTTGTTATTAAATAATGTCTTTTAACTAAGTTACTGTTTTGGATTTCAGGGAGATTCTTCTACCAGAGACTTGTTGAGTTCATGTCAAGGTAAATCTTCATTTGCGCTAAAGCTGCATTTTTAATTATGATTTTTTTTCTCTACACCTATATTAGAGTTTATACACATATAGTATTTATATTTGTCTAAATCAATCATGAATACACCATGAGTTGACCTAATCAGGTCTGTAAAGTCCTGTCTTTCGCCCCAGTGGTCCAATGCGGGCCTACATTTTAGCCAGAGAGGACGCTGTCCGTCACTGGAGAGAAATGATGGGACCAACAAAAGTGTTCAGAGCTCGATACAGCGCCCCCGCCTCCATCAGAGGGCAGTTTGGACTCACGGACACGAGGAATACCACCCATGGTTCAGGTAATAATAAAAGTCCTGCAATTATTGTTGTGAGTTAATTTTTTATGGAGTTTTGTGAGTTTAATCTTGTAGGAATAAGAGTTAACACTTTGATTTCCACTTAGTAAATTTATTTATATTGATTATATAATCATTAAAAATGCATATATATGTATTTTTGTATATAGAGTTTTTGCAACTGAAACAGGCTGCCACAAGAGGCGCCATTAGGTCAGACAGTTTTGACACTTTGTGGAGGTGAAATATGTCCAGATAAAATGTGGGCTCCTTAAAATAACCAGAATCTGTGCAGATTCTACAGAATCGGCACAGAGAGAAATCAACTTCTTCTTCCCGGATTTCTGCGTGGACGAGTGGATGGCGAAGGACGAGCCGTTGTTCAGATCTGGACATTTGGACTTTGACCACGAAAAACAGGTACATACACTTCCGGGGAAGAGCTGACGTCACAGCGGCAGTGGCGACAAAAGCCAAACTGATCATCCAGATGTGATGTCACTTCCTTTATGTAAGAATATAGAATGTTTTTTACTTTTTGTTCCCCTTCTTGATTCTCATATATGCCAATGTACTTGTGTTTTGTGCCTCAAGATAAATAAAGCAAATGTCTCTGTTTCTATTTTTTAATATTTAATGCCATTACAAAAATACAGACAACTGAAAGTGACCAGAACTTGGACAAAACAAAACCAAAAGCAGGAAAACAGCGTTCACACCGTCGTCAAAAAACCCTCGCCGAGACACACGTCACCCCGAGTCGTACTGTCCTTGTGCTCTGTTGGTCAAAATAATCAATTTATAAAATATTTTCGCCGTGAAACGCAGTAATATTTCTTGGGAACTTTATTTTTACATTTTGATTTGTAAAAACCGTAAACGAGTGTGAAAACGTTTGTGCTCTGTCCCTGTTGCAGAGATGTGTTTGGTCTGTGTGTACAATAGAAAAGAGGAGCCATATGTTTCCTAATAAAGGAGCATTCGCTCTGTAAAAAGAGTTTCTTGCTTCAATACTTTCTACAATTCTGCCTTTCACTACATAGACATAGAATAAATTAAAAAAAAAAACATAGAGGGCGCGGCCCGTCTTCTGTGCAGCTCAGACAGTTCGATGTGTTTGGAAACATTCAACTCTTTTTATATGAGTACTAATATTTATGTAAACTATATGTTTCTCCAGTATGTGAAATTGAAGTACTTGTCCTTTCATGCCATGATTTTGAAAACAGGCTTTAATATGTTATATTTGCTCAAGTTTAGTCCATGTAATTCACAGTTGTCTCTTTGCTGTTTTTTCTTTGGCTTCTTCTCCTCCGCCCTGTGGTCAAGTGGTTTTTGGCGCCACCTGCTTTAGACTCTCCACAGGTTTGAGAACCTCATAGCTGGTGAGGGACTTCTTCACCTTCCCGTTCTTGTCCACCTGGTGGATGCTCTGTGTCACCGTGATGGTCACCTGCTTGGTGGACATCCGATTGTCCTGCCATTTTGTCTGATGGAAGAAAACAAGTTGTTTATACCTGATCTGTTCCTTCATGACTTTAAGACAAGTCAACATTTACTGTCAGTCACAGTTAGAGAAAGTGAGGTTGAAAGAAGAGGAAGGACCGTACTATCTCTTCTGTGTGGAGTACGCTGCGGCGCTGGACTGTAGTCCCGGGCGAAGGCGTCACCTCCTCCTTGGGCAGGGAGGCCAGTATGGCAGGAGGGCTGCTGGGCTTCACCTCAGTCAGACTGGCCTCAGACACAGAGGAACAGACCGTCAGATAGGCCTGGGCGGGAGGAGGAAGGGTGTCCTCGAAGAAATCTGGGACTGGGAGCAAACAGAAAAGTTCAGTTTTCTTTTTTTGCCAATGGTCCGATTGCTAAGTTGTGGCAGAAGAATATCCCTAATAAAATAAAATTTCCCGTGTTGTGAAATATTTTCCTACCTATAAAATCTTCCTACCTGAATTAACTGTGCATGGGCACAACAAGGAATTCTCAAGTGCACCCAGCCTATAAATTTCTGCTACCAGACAGGTATAAAAAGTTAGAATCTTGTATCAATGACGCATCATCTTGAGTTTATTTTGAAAATATTTCCTAATCAAATATAGTTGCATTATTGATGATGGAATCTAAACCATTCTATTGGTCAGTTCTTTTGTTAATATGGGTATGGATCAAGTGGAAGTAATAGGAAACATTATTTCTCTGCGGCCCGGCACCAATTCACCCACGGACAGGCACTGGTCCCCGGGCCAGTGGTTGGGGACCACTGCTGTACTGTAGAGTGTTTAGCACAGAATTCTTTGGAAGCAGAAATACTTGTCGCCTGTCGCCAGCAGATCTACTGCTACTATTACCAAATATCCACAACATTACGATGACTCATGCAGCATAGTACATTTACGCCTTTGTATAAAAGTACTTTAATTACGGCACAAAAAAAAACTTGCAGCTTGGATGATTTTGCCCTTTGCTAAGTAGCATCTCACAGCAGAAGTCTGGATCTGAATGTAAGGGAAAATGTCACAGCATTTTCGAATACACTGAAGAGATTGCAGTGAAAAAAACAAAAAGCTGTTGTTCCTGCAGAGGTTTCCATCATTAATCAAGTTTTCATCATTACATTTAGTGACAAAAACAGATTTTTCTGTCATTGGAAATTTTTGTGAGTAGTTTTCTCAACAATTTCTCTTTACAGGACAGTTGTGAGACCAGCCATGATGGGTTAGAGACACTAGGGATAGACAGGAGGCAGAGCTGGAGGTGGAGGAGTTAAAGATGCTGAGATTCTCTTTAGGAGAGACAAGGATGGACAGGATCAGGAATGAGGTGACAACACAGACTAGTGAATGACTTGGAGCTCTTGTATGAGTTTATGATGTAACATTGATTAGACATTTTTTATTCACTTTTTTTAATCTAATTCCCATTCATTTTGGTGGAGACATGGACAATTAATATAAATGACAGAGCATCAGCAGCAGCAGCAGCAGCGTCCGTCTCCAGACTCATCCAACAACACTGGGGATCAATAAGAGCAAATTAGAAGCATTGAAACCTGATTGCACGTTTACTGTGGGTTGACCAACTCAGGTCGTCCATTGTGTGGACACCACTGTGTGACATAACCTGTGTGGTAACCAGATGCTGTGGACCTGCTGCTCCAACTGCTGAGTGCTGCTTCATTTGTCTCCACAATTACATCAAGGCTCCTACGCCTTCATTCACGCACACCTCGATCTGTTGCCAAGAGCGCCAGCGTCTGTTTGAACACAGGCTTTTTTCTAATTTTTTTTTTTTTTCTGTTTTATCTCCTGCAGACTTGGTAAATGCACAGGATGATTAAGAGAAATTAACACACACACACCTAGAGCTTCCATCTTTTTCTGAGCCCAGTCTGCAGAAGTAGAAAAGAATGGAAGGTAGAAAATATTCTACATTCTAAACCGATTAAATTAATTGCAGCTAAGGAGTGCATGTCAGGAAATGTTAAAACAGGGCCCAAAAATCACTGGATTGTTTCCAGTGATGCAGTAAATATAAAAAATATGATCAAAACATGTCAAAAAAACATGTTACTGTCCTGGACAGAGACATTTTGCACAAAATAAGATACAAAAATCAGATTATATATTTGGTTTTATGGATAAACAATACAATAATAATGCTTTAGTGCAGTGGTTCTCAACTGGTCTCACTCTGGGACCCACATTTTCCTTTGGTCATTAAGTCGTGACCCACTCTCATAGAAAAAAAACTATTTTAACATACTCATTTTATTCAGCAGAGTGTGCCTTTCAAAATAAGAGATTTTCTAAAAATCAAACACACAGCTGATTCACATTATTACGATTTTTGACCAACTGTTCGCGACCCATTCCGAACGGGTCCGGGACCCACCAGTTGAGAACCCCCACTTTAGTGATCCCAACCATCCTACCTGGAGTGATGGTTTTATCAGAATTCTCATAGTTCTCAATGGGAATGTTCTGGATGGACGACAGTGGGATGTCTGTGTCTGTGCTGGTCAACCAGGTGGACTCTGTCTCCTTAGTCCAACTGTCCAGGTATCGAGGCTCCAGGGCATCAGTCCTGCTGCCCCCACAGCCCATGGCTGCGTCCTGCAGCTCCTTCACGTCTGAGGAGTTATTCTGGACATAGAAAGCATTAGAAATACCAACAAAATGGAAAAACCCTGTCATTTTGTGACTTTTTTTTCCCTCTAAACACTCACTTTTACATGCGGGGATGAGCATCAGAAGACAGCATCAGGAGGACAGGAGCCTGTTGATCAGGGAGACACATCATTCAGGTCTTTATCCACACATGAATCCATCTGTCAGTTCCAGTGTCGGTGTCAGTGTCGGTGTCAGTGGTACATTGTCAGCTGTGCGTAATCGAGCCCTGTTCACCCACTGTTTACCTGCAGTGATTTGCAGATCAGCTCCTGGTATTTAATCGATGGACAAGTCGATCGATCACTGCCTTCACTAATTCAGCCGTCAGTGCCAGGATTAATGGTAGAACCGACTGACAATGGAGGCGGAGGTAGAGTCACTGACGGAGAGACAGCGTTTAAGGCCGTTTGGGCAGCGTCACAGACGGAACGTTAGAGGACACGTGAACGCATCACGGAGGCGGCGGAGTCCAATACAATAACATACGAGCGTCAAAGATGATGATGGTGATTGTGATGATGATGGTGATGATGGTGGTGATGATGAAACACTTACTGCTGCTGCTGCTCGTGTCGCTCCGCTGCTCCTCGGTGGTTTCTGACCGAGCCTCCTCAAACATATTTGTCAATAAACGACCCTCCTCCGGTCGGTTAAACATGGCCGTTCAGTCCGCCCCCTCATCCAACCATCCATCCATCCAACCATCCATCCATCCATTCATTCATTCTTATCCTCACAAAAATGTCCCATCACCTGTCATTGCAGAAAAACTAAATCCAAAGTCTGATTATTCTCTTCAGTGTCTGTGACTTTATCGTGTCTCCTGGTCTGTGCTGTTCCTGTCAGTTGTGTTGTCCATGTTCCCATCCCTCAAGTCTGTGTCCATTTCCCCCTGACCCATTCCATTTTCTATAACTCTTCAAAATCGTTTGCAAAAAAAAAAAAAAAAAATTTAAGGCAACAATCAGGGAATAAGAGGCTACACGACCACAAGAGGGCAGCAGAAATCCATTAATATCCCCCCGAGCTCCTGCTCTGGTTCAGGTCTTCTTAATGATTATCATTAAAGTAATGACTGTCTTTGGAAAAATAGTGATTATGTGCCCAGACAATTAGGATTAACCTGAAAAAAAAAACCCAAACATTATTATTTTATCAGAGATGAAGACATTTAGAGTCAAAAATAAAAATCCAGTTTTGATCAGTTTAGAGTTTCAGGAAAAATCAACAGCTCATTTAGGTTTTTATTATAACTTAAGGACAATAAAGATGTCAACTGATGGTTTTTCTACATATGATCCCCTGAACAGCTGAATTACTCAGTCTATTAAATGAGGGATCAACCGGTCGGACGTCCGTCTTCTCCGTCCTCTGCGTCCTCTCCAATCATTATTTCAGCCCAGCTCAAGAGTTGAATCACATCCTGGTGACTTCCTGCACCCGGCCCTCACCTCCTCAGCTAATGAATCTCGCCTGCCGTGGACACTCAGGTCAATAAGAGTCCAGGCAGACTTTGATTTGTGTGTCCTGCCCCTGTGTCTTATTGGACTTCCTGGTCAATAGGCCTGTCTTCCCATTAGACTGACGATTAATGAGGAGTCCTGTCCGAGACGTCACCGACCAACGTCCACGTATACCACGTATTTATCTGAAGGGCTGGTTAATATTATACTATTATTAAAAAAAAATAAAAAATCTAGACTAGTGGTTCCCAACCACTGGCCCGGGGACCAGAACCGGTCCGTGCGTGAATTGGTGCCAGGGCGCAGAGAAATAATGTTTCATTTTGGCGCCATCTGTCTATTACTTCCACTTGATCCATACCCATATCAACAAAAGAACTGACCAATAGAATGGCTAGGATTCCATCATCAATAATGCAACTATATTTGATTTGGAAATATTTTCTCAGTGAAAACAACAACAATAAACTCAAAATGACGCAGAGTCATTGATACAAGATTCTAACTTTTTATACCGGTCTGGTAGCAGAAAATTTTGGACTGTGTAAACATGCTTGTTCAACAAATATTTTATTTCATTTTAGATAAGGGTAATGTTTTGTCTAAAGTTTTGGTCAGCAGCAATCCTAACTAAAAAAAAAATATATATTTAAATTTTTTGGAAGACAACAGAAGATAAATAGAAAATTGTTGTTTAAACAACATCATTAGAGCCCACATAATACAGCATTATTATTATTTTTTTGTAACTATATTTGATTATGAAATATTTTCTCAGTGAAGTTAACAACAATAAACTCAAAATGACGCAGAGTCATTGATACAAGATTCTAAATTTTTATACCGGTCTGGTAGCAGAAAATTATAGGCTGTGTGCACTTGAGAAATCCTTGTTGTAAGCACAGTTAATTCAGGTAGGAAGATTTTATAGGTAGGAAAATATTTCAACACCGGAAATGTACTTTTATTAAGGGGTATTTATCTGCCACAACCGGTCTGAAAAACTGATCTACAGTAGACATTGCAAATGAAAAAGAATTGGTGAAAAAAAAAAATCTCAAATTATTCTAACACACTCGGCTTCTCCGTCTCATCTAGGGACCAAAATCAGTTCCTGGGGGATGTTGTTCTAGTTTTTGGAGGGAAATAAAAAATCTGACGATGCTGGATCCAAACCTGTTGCAAAGATTCAGTCCTTGTTGATAATTAAAGAAACCCTTCCCTCCGTTGCAGCCTTGAGCATCTGAGATATCGCACGCTGAGATTTCATCAACAAACTCTTTAATATGGGAGCAGCCAGTGGTGCACACACTGTGGAGCAGCTGATCCAGATTAGGGCCTGTGTTCAGATGTGCTCCAGTGGCATCAATCACATCTCAGCGCCCCCATCTCTGACAGTTACCCCTCCTCTCCCGCCCCTTGAGTCTGCAGCAGTAATCTTGTCTTCTGTGGACCCAGGCCAGGCCTCTCTCCAGAGGTTATGGTCCCCCCCATCCATCAACGTACAGTAAAAACAGAGACGGCTGCTGTTAACACAGGGAGATCACAAATGACGCTGGAGTGAGGATGCGATCGTAAGGAACAGATAACACGTCATCCAATCAACATGTCAAATATTTAGTTTCCACCAACCACATAACTTTATTATTACAGTTATTTATTTTTTTTATCACATCATCCGGCGGCTGAAAAATGCGTCTCAACCCTTTTATCGCTAATGGAAATTGGAGGAAAAAAAAAATTGCAGAGTGCAACATCGTTGACTGTAGATTTATTTGATAAAACTTGAATTTAATCACATAAAAGATCCGCTGGGATGAAACAGTGTTGACGAAGCAGCATTTAATACTGTTGAATCACTCAGGCGAGCTGAAAAAAAAGTCACTTTTGACCAAAAACTACATCTACATCATGACTAAAAATCGCTCTTAACTGCGTTTCTTTTTTTTTTTCTCTGCATTGCTTCTTTTTAATGCTCATCAAGAAGGAAAATATTGCGCAAAGAACCTTGGTCGAATCAAAAAAAGATGAGGATTCGCAACATGGATGTCTTTACAATTATTGTGCCTTACAATTATTAAATATGAGTGTTGTGTTCAACTAAACAGGAGTAAATACATTGAATTACATGGATGTCCCTGCGTCAGGTCTATTAAATGGCGCGATGTAAATGATCAGCAACGCAGCAAAGCAGAAATCAATGACTGCGTTGGGCTCAGGGATTCTTCAATGTCATCCAAGGTCGTTTATTGACTCAGTCAGAAGGAAAATCATTGAACTATTGATGAATTTTTTAGTAGATGTCATGTAGTTCGTCCTAGTTTTTTTATGGTTTTTATGTTGCTTTTTGTTTTCATGATCTATTGGTGTAGATTGAGATGGTTTGGACATGTTCAGAGCAGGGACAGTGGATACATTGGTACAAGAATGATGCTAGAGATGGAGCTACCAGGTAGGAGACAGGCAGAGCTGGGGTTGAAGGAGTTAGAAGATGCTGAGAATCTCTTTAGGAGAGACAAGGATGGACAGGATTAGAAATCCAGTCATTAGAGGGACAACACAGACAGGAATGTTTGGAGACAAAGCTAGAGAGGACAGATTGAGATGGTTTGGACATGTTTAGAGGAGGGACAGTGGATACATTAATAGAAGAATGATCCTAGAGATGGAGCTACCAGGTAGGAGACAAAGAGGACATTGATGGATGCAGTGAGGGAGGACATGGAAGTAGTTGGAGTCAGAGTAGAAGATACAGATGAGATGTTTTGAGACAAAAGGACAAACTGTAAGGAAAAGAAGAAGATGCATTGCAATAATCACAGATGTTGGAATAAACCAACAGTTTTGGACTCGTTCTCTTTATTCACACAAACTTGTGTATTTTATTTTGACAGACCCACAAACAACCACATTTAGTCAGTAATGAAGAAAACAACAGAGGGAAAAACATGCTGTTTCCCTCCACTTACTCAGAGGACACGCTGACGGTTCAATTACTACCACTGGTTGAATAGAGTGAGAGCAGAGTTAAGAAAGGAGAAAAAAAATTAAAATAAAAAATATATATAAGAGACATGGGCAAACTAAGGCCCGGGGTCCAGATGCGGCCCGTATGGCTTATTAATCCGGTCCGCCAAAGTTGTCCAAATCATACCATTTCATTCTTACCAAATCATTCATTTATATTATCATTAAGCTAATATGTCAGCAGTGGTGGTCTAGTGGTTTGGGAAGCAGACTGGTGTCTGCAGGCCTCTGGTTTGATTCCACCAGCTGCTTATGTAGGCTCACAGTATGGACAGTGTGATTTGGGTGGTGGACACGGAGACTACTGCTCTGGAGACACAGTAAGATGAATTGAAATTGACAACTTTCATGGTTGACTTTTGATTTTTGAAGCCAATAAACCTTCTAAGTCCAGTTGTCCATGTTTAATGGTGTGAGAAGAAGAAGAACTCCATGTGTCTCCGTGACTTTGCTGTCTCTCTTTTGCTGTCTCTCTGTCTCTGCGCTGACGTGCTGTGACACGGGCGTCAGTCCTCGGCACCTGTTGTCTTGTTACTGAGTGACTTTGTCAGTCATCCTGGCAGCTGCTCCTGCTGATTCACCGCTCCGTCTCCGTCTCCGTGGAGACAATTGCACCTGCTTTACAGCATCAAGTCTCTCACGCAGCTGCAGACGTGTCGCCCACCGCTGTTTTGGTTTTTAAAGATAATGATGACGATAATTACTGTAGATGTGGGTGGAGTACTGAAGTACTGAGGACTGTATGAGGTAAATCGTCTTCATTCTACCTTAGTATTGGACATTGGACATGGCATAAATAAACCTATTAACTTTCTTAGGGTCTAATTAGAACTTCTGGGGCGTCCACTGGAGTCGTGATCTTCCAGGACCTTCATGGAGGCTGTGATTAGTGGTGTATGTGTGTGAGGGTGTGTGTGTTCAGAGCAGGAGTGTCAGGATGACCCTGTCATCTCACTCCAAACCCAACTGTCCATCAAATGTCTCACAACAGGGAGACGCTTCAGTCAGGGCTCAGTGGTCATTGATCAGCTGCTGCTGCTGCTGAGACGAAGAGATGTTGGACAGAAGGACAAAGTGCAGGGAGATATGCTATGACATCAGAACTTCTTTGGAGAATGATGAGAGGGACAGACAGACAGACAGACAGACAGACAGACAGAAAGACAGATAGACAGGAAGACAGATAGGCAGAGAAACAGACAGATAGACAGGTAGACAGAGAGACAGACATAGATAGATTAACAGATAGATGTCCAGATAGCCAGACAGACAGATGGACAGACAGACCAACAAGAAGAAAGATTGTAAGACAAACTGATAGACAGATACACACATAGACAGATAGATGCACAGACAGGCAGATAGACAGACAAATAACCTCGTAGACAGACAGACAGGCAGACAGATAGACAGACAGACAGACAGACAGACAAACAGTCAGGCAGACAGATAGACAGACAGACCAACTAGATGACAGATTGGAAGACAAACAGATACTTTAGATAGATACATGGACATATAGACAGACAGATAGACATACAGATAGATAGACAGGCAGACAGACAGACATATAGTTAGACTGAGAGCCAGACAGACAGATAGACAGACATACAGAGAGACAGACAGACCAACAGATAGATAGACAAACAAATGGTGTAAGAAGCTGTCTCTATTTCTTGTCACACGTGTCTCTCCTACGGTACTTTTCCAAACCACTTGGTGGCAACAGCGTCTCATCTTATTAAAGATACATTTCCATTAGAAAGATGGAGGTGGATCAAGTTAACTGAGTGTGGCAGCAACAACCGGTAACAGAAACACAATTCCTGCCAAAATGTTCAACCTCCTTGAACTCAGCTTCTCTTCAGAGACTGAAACACTTTGTTTTTTAAAATATTGTGGATATTCACAAATTTATGCAGGAAAGTACAAATGTTAAGTGAATAAAAGTATAGAGAGATGTGGACCAGACAGTTAATGAAGTTCTGACCCTGGAATAACAGATTTTTTAATGTTGTTTAATGCAACAAGGATTGGATTTGTGTGTGAATGATCGATCACTTCTGTTGTATTAATGAATGGTCCATATTAAGTCAGGGGACACATTAACTTTGGACAAACCTGCCCTACAGTGTCAACAACATTAGGTTAATAACGGTGCCCACAGGAGCAGCAGGCGTCCAAAGAGCGAGACATTAGAAACTACCACATTAAAACAGTTACAAACTGGACGTCCTTTTACCTTCACTATGTCAAACGTCATTTGTCCGTCCATATTGAAGTCCCTGTCCATCACTTAATGGTTAAAAATTATTTTTTTTAATTAACACTTTCTCTTTGGGCTTCAAATGACCTTCAGAAAATATTTTTTATGAATATATAACCCATGCTGGTTGATCATTTTTGATATTTTTCTATTATATTATCTGCAGAGATAAACCCTCTCCCACGCTCTCCTCTTCTCAGTTAATCTCAGTAAAAGCTTCAGAATGAGGACCAAAGTAGGGGGTGGACCCCCCAGGAGGTACAGACCAGCAGGAGGGAGCGCAGCCTCACAGATGTTGAATTTTAATATTACTTTTTGATTCACATCACAGATATTGTCCTGAATTTGGACTAGCTTAGTCATGTATGTTTTAAAATTTGCCTCAAATGCTGCCTTTTTTTTACAGAAGGGGGCGCTGTAGAAGAGATTTAAGAAACAATGATCATTGTTTATATGGGCCCATGTTTTTAACATAGTTGATTATATTTTATTATAATAATAATAATAGTCATCTCCCCCCGTCCTCTGTATCTTCTACTCTGACTCCAACTACCTCCATGTCCTCCC
>JAFBJS010014146.1:0-33419 GCA_016785265.1 Paraplagusia blochii
TTCCCCCATGTGGATGATCATATCATTGATGTCCTTGTCCTGCTGTGCATCTTTTCTTCTGCTTAAAGTCTGGGCTTTATACTACAATATGATTACATTATAAACTGATTTTTTTTTTTGTAATTTTTCTGACATGCTGTAGATGTGAATTGTTGGGAGGTGAAAATGCCCTGAGCCTCTTTTGTTTTTTTAAGTGATGGACAGATAGACAGATAAGGTCAGACAGGAGTGTCCATGATATTTGCAGATGACATTGTGACTATTGTAAGAGAAAGTAGCAGTTATAAGACAACCTAGAGACTTGGAGGTTTGACCTATAGAGAAGATAAACGAATGTAGTAAAATGGTCTGATGGTTCGGATTTTTGGATTTTTCCATAGATCAGTTTCTTGATCCAGGGCCCGCCCACAAATTGACGGCTAGACGGCCACATTGGCCACTTCCTCCCACTAGAGCAACGAGCCGTTATACACATATACATCTATTCAAACATGTCTATGGAGGTTGTGTCACTTGCGGAATCTACGTATGGCTCGTTGTATTACAACTCAATGTCCTATGTGACAATCTGGTTACAGGAGGGCTGTCTACAGCTAAACCTTTCTAAAACTGTTGGTATGTATTTCACTAAAATAAGTAGAGTTACTTGATCCTGATATACTTGTTAATGGAGATAAAATACAAATTGTCAATCTGTATAAATATCTTGGGTTAATATTAGATTCACAGCTCTCCTTGAAAGGCCATATTGATAAATTGGGTAAAAAAAAAAGTTAAATACGATAAAGAACAGCTATCAGCAAAACAGAAAAAAAAATCACGGAGTGCATCTTCCTGGGTAACCAGCCATTCCCTACTATTCAAGAACCTTGATTCACTGAACGTGTAGAGTTTCTCAAGCCATACGTTGTCATGCCAAATAGTTTTCATAAGTATTTCTCTGACATTTTGGTGTCTTCTAGCATGCTACGACAAGAAGAGGAATAGATGACATTGTGACAATGCTAAAATGCTTTGCACTTTAAAAGAGGGCTGTTTCCTTCCTTTATCTGAAGCTATTTCTAAATATGCTTATTGTTGTGAAGGCTGAATGAGCCCAGTTTGTGATCTTAATGATTGTTTATGGCAAGTTATTCCAACACCAGACTTTATTTGATTACTTTAAATGCTGCACAAAGAGGCATAGGAGTGTTTCAGACAAAATGTTAAAAATGCATATGCCACTTTTCTATTAGTTATGTTAAAGTTATAGTTAGATGCAGATATTGGTAGCTGTAAATATTTGTATTGGAAATTAATTGTTTGGACAACATTGGAAATCCCTAGTTTGGACATGTTCAAAGGAGGAACAGTGGATGTATTGGTAGACAAATGATCCTAGAGGTGGAGCTAAAAGGTAAGAGACAAATAGGATATTCGTGAAAACAGGAAGGGTGGACTTCATAGTTGGAGGGAGTAGGTAACTGGAGTTAGAGTAGACGATAAAAAGAACCGATAAATCGCTGTGGCAACCACTGACAAGGAAAAAGCTGAAAAGGAGTTATTCAAATCAATGTCATTTTTTTGCTTATTATTTAGCTATTTTGTTGTGTCTGAAAATAATATCATTTGGGATCAGTTGTTATAAAATATAACACAGGTACACACAAGGGATGTGTTTTTTAATGACCTACTTGTAACTTTTTCCTGAACTTGTTTGTCCCTTTGAATGAATGTGTCATCCAAATTTGATGTAAGAGTAAAGAATAATATCAACAATTTATCCAAAGGGATTTTATTATTTTGATAATTCAGGTGTGACTTAATGATGTTGAATTCAAAGTCCTAAAATCTTACAGTCCAATTGTAGTGACCATAATGCCAGAGTGGCTGTTACTGATAGACACTAAACTGTCTTATAAGTGTCTGCCTGTGTATTCATGACTGTCCTCAGCATCGTCATATGTGAATATCCTGGTATTATTTTTGTTGGCATGTGTAAAACTGCCTTTTGTTTACATGCAATTACACAGTGAGTTTCTAAAACACCTGATGTGTATGCACTTGTGAAGGATAATTTTATAGATACAACATAGTTTTTCGACACTAATCTGTCATTGTCACACAAACAATATATCACAAATTGAACGCCATCATTACATCAAAAATTGTCTTGTTATTTGCCTTTGAAGCAATTGAATAAAGATTCCACAATGTAACTTTGCAGTTCAAATACTGTGGCTTAAATAGCTTGACTAAAATATGCAATAAGACTTCTTCGTACACGTGTCAGCAGGTTATTTGAACAACAATCTTTTGGTGTCATCATTTCGAGTGATAATAAAAACACATTGTTTTTAATATAATAGTTTTCCTATTATAGCAAACTGAATAGCATATTTAATTATACACACACACACATATGTATATACTGTATATATTGACAGTAACTATAAAAAATGTTGTGTAAGTTTGTATACATCTATAAATTGAATGCAATCTTTGACAATAACTGATTTTGGTTTGACAAATTATACCGTATTACTGGATTTGATTAAATAAAAGCCTTTTTCTCAATCTTACTAATTCCACTCTTTTTTTCTTTTTCTTTCTTTTTTGAGAGGGTAGATGGTGAAAACTTTACATGTAGTGCATACTTTGTGTAATTTTTCTGACATGCTGCAGATATGAATTGTTGGGAGGTTGATATGCATCAAGGAACAGTACTTGTTGGTCGCTTTGGATGAAAGTGTTGGCCAATGGTGGGGTCTATTTTCTAGTGGTCAGAGAAACTATGTAGAATCCCGGGTATAAAATAATATGTTATAATACCAAACAGCAGGTTTTAGTTTTACTATTTCAAAATCCCCCCTTTATCAAATTTCCAATTTTAATAGAATCAAATTGCAGCAGTAAAAATAAAACATATGTTCATAGGTCAAGAAAGTAAGGAGTGGCTTACCGGAATAGCAACATTCACTTTTGTGTTTCTTTCGTGTTGCACTTTATTAGTGACAGTGGTCCGCACAAAGAAGAAAACTCACCTCGTCAACTCATGGAGAACTCTTCTACAGACAACTCTCTGGACGGTCCTCCACCGGTAATGCTTATATCTATATTGTGGTGTTGAAACTATGGTGTACTTTGTTTATTGTTGTTGTTTTTTTTTTTCCTTTTTTGTCCTTTTTGGAGTACTTTCTTGTAAGACTGAGCTCATAGCCAGGGCGTCGCAGTTCACCTGTTTCGGTGACGTCGATCCTCCTAAACCAATGGCGTCCCAGTTGAGAGGTCGGAGCAAAGCGGAAGTTGTTGGCTGCTTGTGCGACAGCAGCACTGCCAGTAGCCGCTTTGCCGGCAACGTTGTGTAATTAGCATTTGTTTTTAATCGAGCTTTTGCTTTTTGATACCGGTTAGAAAAGATCATGAAAACATTAAGGGTATACAAAAAATGAACCTGGCGGGTCCAGGACAACTATATCCGCCGAAATCTCTTCTACTGAAGAGGAGAAGCTAATTCAAATAAACCCGGAAGTTCTGTTGAAGGTATTAAACATGCATTTTTTTAACTTAGTGATCAGATTGAAACATTAGAGCTAATGATAAATGTAATGACATTAACCACTCCCTAGGTTTTCTGCTGTCGATTGGACGAATAGACGTTTGTTGTAAAGTGACAGCTTCTTGGGCTTCATAGTTAGCAACCTGCGGCTGCTTCCCGTAGTTTCGCTTATTTACGCAGCAGGAACAGTCCTACTGTTGTCTATGTGAATATTCTGGTATTAGTTTTGTTGGCGTGTTGTAATAGTTGCCTTTTGTTTACATGTAATTACACTGCGAGTTTCAGGAACATCCTGACATGTATGCACTTTTTAAGGTTGTTTTATAGGTACAACATCAGCACAGTCAGAAAAACAAGTCATATAGTTTTTATTGTCACACAAATAATATATTACAAACTGAACGCCATCATCCAATCAAAAACGTGTGTCGTTATTAGCTTTAAAAGAAAAATAATAAAGATACCACAATGTTAACTTGCAGTCAAAGAACTGTGGTTTGAGTAGCTTGACTAAAATATTCATATATGCAAATATGAGACTTTTTTTGTTGTTTTTTTTTTTTTTTTGTAATTTATTCATTTACATGTCAGCTGGTAATTTCAACAACAGTCTTTCTTTTTTTGTTAAAGAAATGGCTAGAAAACCAAACTAGCCAACTGTGGAAATAATCATCAATAACACAGCTTTTATATTACATATTTGAAAAAATATTTTGACACCAACCATAACAAATAGACTGTTTACACATCTATATATTGAATGCAACCGTTAACACCAATTGTGGTTTGACCAATTATGAAAAACAAGTCATATAGTTTTTATTGTCACACAAACAATATATTACAAACTGAACGCCATCATCCAATCAAAAACACATCCAAATGTGTGTCGTTATTAGCTTTAAAAGAAAAATAATAAAGATACCACAATGTTAACTTGCAGTCTAAGAACTGTGGCTTGAGTAGCTTGACTAAAATATTCATATATGCAAATATGAGACTTTTTTTGTTGTTTTTTTTGTTTGTAATTTATTAATTTACATGTCAGCTGGTAATTTGAACAACAGTCTTTCAGTGTCATCATTTGCAGTAACAATAAAAACAGATTGTTTTAAGTATAATGGTTTCCCTAATATATTAAACTGAATAATCTTCTGCTTCAAGACATAATTTATTACAGAATAATCCAGGTTTGATACGAAATTATTTTACTTTTTTGTTAAAGAAATGGCTAGAAAACCAAACTAGCCAACTGTGGAAATAATCATCAATAACACAGCTTTTATATTACATATTTGAAAAAATATTTTGACACCAACCATAACAAATAGACTGTTTACACATCTATATATTGAATGCAACCGTTAACACCAATTGTGGTTTGACCAATTATACCAGATTACTGAATTTGATAAAATAAAAGCCTTTGTCTCAGTCTTACTAATTAAACTCATGCTTGAAGTAATAACAAGATAAAGTGGTACTCTAAAATGAATGTCTGATTGACTCTCTCTCACTATTTCTACAGCTCCCAGAAGCCGATAACACAATGAGTGCTAAGTATGGCCTGGCCGGCTACAACAACAGTTCACGGAAGCACATTTCAATCTCCATCACATCATCTACGGAAGTGATGTCGCCACACATTAAGTCTGTGGAGGAGCTAAAAGTTCTCGGAATCAACCTGAGCAGCTTTAGTGCCCCCACACAGTTTTTAATTTGTGTAGCAGGAGTATTTCTCTTTTATCTCATCTATGGATACTTACAGGTAGGAACTGGCACGGAATAGAAGTGTTGTATTCTTTCAATTACAGAGTTTTGTTAAATACATCTGTTGCAGCTATAACAAATATGTGTTAAGATATAGTTCGGTGTAAATATATTATTATTTGACTCTTGTGAAATACCTCAGGCATGTTTTTCATTTCTCCCTCAAGGAGTTGATATTTTCTGTGGAAGGATTCAAACCTTTTGGTTGGTACCTCACACTGGTCCAGTTTGGCTTCTATTCCATGTTTGGATTAGTGGAGCTCCAACTGACACAAGACAAACGCAGAAGGTAAAACAGGATGTACACTATTGTCCAAAACCTACTGTAATAAAGAGAAATTACTGGTGATGTCATAGACTTTCATTATCATTACTGTAGTAGCAACACGTAGTAGTAAATGTGGATTTTATTATTATTTTATATTAGAATTTAATCAGCATAAAAAAACATTGTTTGATTCTTTTTCTAATTTGACATTTATAAAATTCTGATGTGTTAATTGATGATGGATATTTAATACATTTACTTTGAATGGTCAGTACATTTTAGTACTAATTATCAATCATGAAGATTTAAATGAGAAAGAAACAATTGTTTCATACTGTAAATGACACAGAAATCATTATTGATCTCTGGTTTTTGTGTTTGCCAACATGGAAAGCCTATATGTCAATATGTTCTAGGGCCACATAACTGTTCATTTATGTTTTAGTGAAATGAAAATAAATTTTTTTATTGATATGTTCTTGTTTTCCAGAATACCAGGGAAGACCTACATGATTATAGCCTTTTTAACAGTGGGGACCATGGGTCTGTCCAATACCTCCCTGGGTTACTTAAATTACCCTACCCAGGTCATTTTCAAGTGCTGTAAACTCATCCCTGTCATGATAGGAGGAGTGTTTATTCAAGGTATGTACGGAATACGTGTGTTCAATATGTTATGCTCCAATGTTATTGATGCATCCACCATATATGCATGATTATTTTTCAACAAAGTTTCAATATGTCATTTCTCTCAATATGTCCCTTTAACTACTTGTATATTGTCTAAACCAGTGATTCTCAACTGTTGGGTCAAAATGAATCAAAATGTGATCAGCTATTGAGCATGTGTAATATTGAGAAAAAACTCTTATGTTGAAAGGCACGCATTGCTAAATAAAATGAGTATGTTTAAATAAGTGATTTTTAAAAGTTTTTTTTTTTTGGAAATTAATTAACTTGGTTTGAATTCTATGAGAGTGGGTCGCTACTTAATGACCACAGAATGTGGGTCCCAGAGTGAGACCAGTTGAGAATCACTGGTCTAAACAGTATTGTAGATTGATTTTGAAACTGAAATTAAAACTATATGTTTGTTCTGTTGGTTAAGTGCTATACATTTTTTTACAACCATATCAATCCTATAAATCAGTAACCATTAACTTACCTGCAATGCTTTGATGATCTCTCAGGTTCCGCCGATAATGATTCTGGCCAATAGACTTAGTGCCCACTGGTATAAATCCTATATATTTATCATGTAAAGAAGAAATTGTGCGAGAAACAAGAATTGTGCTTTATTTTATTTTAAAAAAATATGACATTTTTTAAGTTTTGCTTACTTAGGTTTTTGGAAATGTGACACAAAATATTGTGAAAATATCTTTTTTATTTCAAAAGGTGTGGCTGTACTAAACAAACCCAAACAAATACAACTTATATATTTAAATTATATATAATTTATTGTTAACAAGAACTATCAAATCTTATTTCTTGACAGTTTTAGTTTTGTTGGTATCAAAGTCGACACAAGGAATTTTCTTCCAAACTTAACAAAAAAAAAAAATATTAATCAACCATCATAATCGTTTAAATATTTACTAGTTCTGCCAATAACATGCAGAAAAGTTAATTCGGTGTCCTTGTTTCACCACTTTATTAAGAACAGAGCCAGTGAAGTTTAGTTTTCATTCATTAAAAAGTTGGACATTATCTTTTTGTGAAGTTGTCCAGGGAACAAGAACATTTACAACACAGGACCTTTTGAAACAGCAACTCCTGCTACCTTCTGCTTCATCTCTGTCTGTTGTTGCCTGTCCGCCGTCAATGTGTTCGCTCTCTTTTTCTGCGCCTCTTTTTTGTCTGTCCTTTCATCCTTATACTGGGCTTCTCAACTTTTTTTTGTCCTTAATGTCAAACATGTTGTTGTGCTTTTTTTTTTTCTCTGCCCTGTCTGCTGGCTCCTCAAGGCACCAGTTGAAAAACAGTTTTTTTTCTATGTAGAATGCAAAGACAAAACAAAAGTTAGGGATTGGGGCTGGAGAGAGGTACAGGTGTAAGTGTGCAACTGATCCAAAGATCTTCAAAGGCCAGTGTTTGAATCAAAGTCGACCACAGCCAACCTAATGCTGTGTCCATGTGTCAACCCCGGGGCATCTATCAGTCAGATTCTTCCTCTTGATGCCTCCTTCATCTATTGCTTCTTTTGCTCTGTTTTTTAGGCATTTTTTTTTCTCCATTGTTACATAAACAATCCCATAAAAGTTGTGAGTTGTGAAAACTTTCACCTGAACATCACCTTTTTGTCCACATCCATGTGCTGCTGTCTTTCGTGTACAGATGACATGTTTTATGTCTGTCATGTCGACCACCTATTGCTTCTTCTTCTTTGTCTTAATATACATTTTAAATGTTAAACAACACTGATTTCAGACAATGTAGATAGTTAATAACCATCTTATTTAAAACTAATTCCTAGTTATCTTGGTAGATAAGTAGGTTTTAGTGCGTTTAGTGCATGATTTGAAGTTTTTTTTTAATTAAAATATGACTAATTGTAGTTGAGATTATTTTTTGTCGATATCACATACAAAATTAAATTAACTTTTTATTTTTTTTAGGTAAACGGTACAATCTGGCAGATGTTTCTGCTGCATTGTGCATGAGTCTGGGACTCATCTGGTTTACGCTGGCAGACAGCAAAGTGGCCCCAAACTTCAATGTCACAGGTAATTCCAACATCTCTACATTTAACAGGCTTGAATATGGTTGAACAACCTGCAGTGCTGTGAAGGTTATTTTTTTTATTTTATATCACCTTGTTAAATAAAAATTATGTTGCGTTAGAGGCAACGTCTTGCGAAATTTGTTAAAATATTTGGGTAAAACAGTAGAATCATGGAAAGACACAAAGAGACAAAAGTAAAGTTAAGGGTTCACAGATCTAAAGTGTGCCATGTGTGACAGGCGTTCTCCTCATCTCCCTGGCTCTGTGTGCGGATGCTGCCATTGGAAATGTGCAGGAAAAAGCAATGAAGCTTCACAACGGCTCCAACTCTGAAATGGTACATGGTTGTGGTTTCTTTGGAAACCCACAATATTTGACATGTATACATTATACTACTACTTCTCCTTTCTGCTTGCCCCTTTTTTTCGCCAACCCACAGCAATTTTTTTTTGCTACATTTTCCATCTCACCCCATCCTCTGTATTTTCTACACTAACTACAACTACCTCCATGTCTTCCCGCATCCTTATATCTCCCCTTTGGCCTTCCTCCTACCTGGTAGCTCTATCTCTAGCATTCTTCTACCAATATAACCACTGTCCCTCCTCTGAACATGTCCGATCTCAATCTGGCTTCTCTAGCTTTTCTCCAAACCTTTATGTCTGTGTTGTCCCTCTAATCACCTCATCATTTCTGATCCTGTCCATCCTTGGCTCTCCGAAAGAGAATCTCAGCATCTTTAACTCCTTCACCTCCAGCTCTGCCTCCTGTCTTCTACCTATTCCTAGTGTCTTTAATCCATCCATCATGGCTGGTCTCACAACTGTCCTGTAAACCTTTCCCTTCACCTTAGCTGACACTGTTTTATCGCAAATCACTCCTTTCTCCGGGACTCTTTTCTCCAGTTGTTCCATCCTGTCTATACTCTATTCTTCTCCTCTCCTCCACAGTGTCCACTGCTCTGAACAGTTGATCCTAATTATCTAAACTCCTCCACCTTCACCACCTCTGCTCCCTGCAACCTCACCATACCACTGTTCTCCCTTTCATTCACACATATGTACTCTGTCTTATTAGGACTGATCTCTAGTCCAAACCTCCACCTCTGTAGGTTGTCTACATTTGCTGCAGATCACATATATATGATGTATATGAATGTATATGTAGTCATTATACGCATTTATATATTTATCCAGTAAATTCAGTGTGTTCAAGTTTTCTCTGTTTATTTTCTCAATTGCTTTCTTTTATTGCAATACACTAAGAATATATATTTTTAATATATAAATACAATATTTATTTTTGTTACAGTTGTTTTTCTCAGAATAATTTGTCTCAAGTCATGAATAAAAGCAATTGATTCCAAAACTAAATTTTGAATGGCTAATACCTAAAAGAAATTACAAACTCTATACAAGCTTATCCAAAACGATATGATTTTAAAAAATAAATAAATAAAACTATTTACCAAAAAAAAATCTTCTTCCAATTGCCAGGTGCTGTATTCATACTCCATTGGCTTTGTCTACATCCTGACAGGCCTGGTGTGTGTGGGCGGACTAGGGAAAGCAGTGGCCTTCTGCTCAGAGGTGAATGATTCCTAACGCGGTGTGATTTTAAACCTGTATTTCATCATGGAGCTGTAAATAGTGTTGTTTCTGTTGTTTCAGCTCCTAAATATGTATTAATTTATATTGTACCTCTGTCATGTAGAAAGATGCAGAAAAAAAAATCCATGTACTTCCTCATCTCTTTTTCAGCATCCTGTCAAGACGTACGGTTATGCATTTTTTTTCTCCCTTACGGGTTATTTTGGCATCTCCTTTGTCCTGGCCTTGATCAAGTTGTTTGGAGCACTGGTTGCAGTAACAGGTCAGTGGAACAGGCCATCAATCTGTGTGCTTTTTTTAATCACTTATGATTGGTGATAAAGGAAGTTTTCGAAATATCTTAACTATTTCTGAAATAATATTCATTAGCTAAGGGTAACATAGACAATCCTTCTTTTGCAGTGACCACTGGGAGAAAAGCCATGACCATTGTGCTGTCCTTCATGTTCTTTTCAAAGCCTTTTACCTTTCAGTAAGTATAAAGACTTTGAGTTTGCATGGTTGGGTTGGGGAATGTTAACCCCGGGACTCACACACACACTTTGTCTTGTAAATAATCCCAATCGTTCTGCATCAAACCGGTTCTTCAGTCAGTAAAAGTGACACATTTGCATAAATTGCCAGTGTACTTAGTTTCTCTTCACTGTTTCTTGTTAAAAGTGTCACACAATATTTATTTTTTGCAACCGTGTTCTTAAACGTCTTCAGTATTTGTTAAAATGTTTCAGCAGTTTATGTCAAGTAACATCTTTAGAGAGAATTAACTGAAGAAAAAAATCACCAGGTGAAGGCATCTCTTTGGTCAAGGAACCAGGGCCTTTTCTGAAAGCCATAGTTTGAGAACATAAAACAGGATATCCATCAGTGTTCTCATCATTCATGCTTGGAACTTTGTGGTGCAGCTGTGGTGTTAATCACTGCACCACATTGCAGCTCCTTTTACAAGCGTGTTTGCTTTTAGATGGCAAAACCCAATACTTTATTATTTTTTTTCTTCTTCTTACTGTTAAATTCTATTTTGGATCAGCTACATTTCTCTTTTTAAACTATTGCAGTGAACCCCTGAAAGATAGTCAGTGACAAATTAAATTTAGGTAAAAAAAATATATATATATACATGGAATCTAAATCCTTCTTCATTAATGTCTTGCAAAGCCCAAAACATTTCCGTCACGTCAGTCTGTGTTTCTTGGCACTTCAGCTGTAAAACAGGGAAAATGTGTGAAACCCAATTTTTTTTCGACGTGTATTTCATCACCCGTGAGCAGACGTGTGCCCATGCTCTAGAACAAGTAGCCACTGTTAGGAGTCCTGTTGTGAGGTGCTGTGATTGGTCAGAATTTCCATAGAGTATGATGAAGTGGAAAATCTAATTGTGATGTAGTTCAGTGAGCGGCCTGTTAAAACTGCTTCATCATATGTCACAAGTGTACACGTGTGGATTTTTTTTTTTTTATTCTTATATTTTGAAACTCTCTCCACAGATACATTTGGGGCGGCCTCCTGGTTCTTTTGGGCATCTTTTTGAATGTTTACAGTAAAAACAAAGATAAAATGAATCTCCCCTCCGTCAAGGACCTTAGGAGCTGGCTGATGACGGGGAAGAAAGTACGGCTCCTCTCACAAAATGTTTAAGAGGCTGCCGAGGGGATGGTGGAGGCCTACACAGACAGTCCTACCATGTTGACATGACGTTAGACTCTCCTGTATCAGGGGGAAATCCTGGAGAAGGGATCCGGGCTATTCGACATGTCACTAACAACACTGAGCCAAGGTTGGGGACGCAGGGGACCAGACGTCCAAACAGTGAATCAGAAAACACTAGCAGATGATGATGATTGTCCTGTATGTACTGTACACCACGGGTATAGAAGAGGATGGATTTTGTTAAGTAACACGGATCATGAACTCTGAAGCTCTTGTAAGAGGGTTCTTCAGAACCCTTCCGGAACATTCCTAACACGGGGGACAACACCTTGAGCTACAATACTCAAGTCTGCGCCTTATGGAACCAAATCGCACATTTTTGCACTGGAAATGATTTGTGCACTCAGAAGGACTGTTGGGTAGAATATCAAAGAGTGAAGATGCCACGCAAAAGTGTAAAATCTGATGCGTCAAGTCTGACCTCTAATTCAACAATTCCCAGAAATACACAAAGGTGTCAGTCTTGATATATACTAAGGAAAATATGAGATACTTAACAAGACTAATATCTTTTTTTTTTTTTTTTTTTTTAAATACTGGTGATTTGTTTCCTGTCATTTAAATTATGAGTAACGTGTGATTGGTGTCATGTGACATTTGGGAAAACTTGGTGACCTACGCTCAGTGGTTCTGTCTGCTACCATTTTTGCTAATAATGTGTTTGGGGGTAAAGAGAGTTGTCTTTTTTAAATAAAACAAATTAAGATCTTCATGTTGTGTTTTTGTCGTGTACCTATTTATTTCCTGAAATTGGTCGGTGTGAGGTGAAACTATCTTCCCATCCCTCTCTCTTTTTCTTTCTTGTCTGCGCTTTATTCCCTCCATATGCACCACATGGGAGGAGAGTGGAAATGTTGCCAAACTCTGTGTGTGTGTTTATCCACTCCGTGCCCTGTGGCATGTTTGACTAAAAGTCCAGGAAAAAAAGACAGAAAACAAACACACAAGCCCTTACTCTTCTTTACCTGTTTTGTACATCTCATTTTAACTTGTTTTTTTTTTTTTTAGTGATTTTGCAACATTCATTCATGCGAAATGGAAATGGAAAATATTTGGAAATCTCACATTACACTAAGATGAGCAGTTTATTAACCACTGTATTTAACCACTCTGTCAAAGAAGTCATAATAAATCCAATCAAATTTTATTTTTATAGCCCACATTTACAAAACACAGTTTGTCTCACCGGGCTTAACAGGATTGGTAGCATCCTCTGTCCTTAGACCATTGGCTATTGTAAGGAAAAACTACTGGGAAAAAAAACTCTTGTAGAAAGGGGAAAAAAGAGGTAGAAACCATACGGAGAACCACAGGGAGAGGGATTGACTCTCTGGACGTGCAGTAGATACAAATACATTCAAAAAATGAAAATAAAGGGGGGCTCAAATATATAGAATGTTCAAGTGTAAGTGTCCATCTGAAACTGGGCTCGTCCAGTTCGCCGGTGGCAGCAAAACTGTAAAAAAGGAAATAATAAATAGAAATGTAGTCCACTAATGCCTAACTGATGGACAAGGACTATCATGAACCTCACAGTAAAGGCGAGGCTAAACACTAACATTAATACTACTGTACTGATGAAGTTGTATTCCACAGCATCAAAGTAGAAGATAAAGTAAAGATTAAAGGTAAATTACAAAATATTATGTTTAAAGTTTTCCTGATTTTGGTTCAAAGACTCAGGATTTCAAAGTGAAAAAAGATGCTACTTTTGCCCTTGGTCTCTTTCCTACTGAAGCGCCCCGCAGCAGTGCTGATGCGCTGTCTGCTGACCGTGCTGTTTGACTCGATGGAGACATGCAGGTAGGAGGAATATGCTGCCACAGAAGTGCTTTATTACATCAGGCTCATGCGACGCCAGAAACCTGAGCAAGGAGATGTTTGCGTGGACTGTACAAAGGGAACATTTCACAAGTCATTTGTCCTTGATGATCTTTTTTTTTTTTTTGCGTGCGCCAGTGCCATGGCATGGTGTGAAATAACACAGTGTTGCCAGCTCAGCAGGAAGCAGCTGTGTATGGCACTCTGTGAACATAATAGAAGCCCAGACATTACAGTCTCTCTTCTAGGCAGGAAACCCAACGCTGGGCCAATTAGTAATTTGGTATTTCATAAAATTTGGCAGCTTGTGTCTGATGACAAACCGACATAGATCCTCTTTTCTCCAGGGAAACTCTGGCAGAATGGCAGAAAACACACACACACACGCACACACACACACACTAAGGAAACTGCTAAGTTTTTCCCGGTAAATCGAAGAGAACTTCTGTTTGCCCTTAGAAGCATTTTCCACAAGATGTACTTGAAGTTTCTCTGATGAGAGAAAATGATGGATGAACGCTCAAACAGTCCACCACAGACTGTACGGCGACACACAACATTAACACATTAGTTTGTCATTATATACATATTTGATCTGCAGATAAGAGTAATGCCTCACCGCAGTGGGAACAGCTCTTCTCTTCCAGCTCCCTTAAAGGTCATTATGGGATGCTGACCAGTGGACCCTTGGAAGAGAACATCATTTGTCTCTCTATACCAGGAGGACACACCTAACAAAGCAGGATGACCCCCGTTAGAAGACCAAGGAAATATTACAATGATAAAAAAGAATGTAGAATTTAAAATACTCATGTCAGCTGTTTTATTATTTTAGAAAAACACATTTCTTTTTTTCTAAGGCTAAGGGAAAGTTTGGGGGAACTATAAATAGGGTTAAGAGATGTCTACTTTGATAAAAGACTTCTATTTAAGGTTTATCATCTTCCCAACAAAAACGTAGGGATAAAATATGTGATTCTACCTCATATAGGTCACAATATAATATGTGGTTTGACCTCAAATAGCAGCGGGGAAGTTTGGCAGGACATTCATTATGGGCGCAATCGGTTCCATAGGGACTAGAGGGTACTGTACTTTGTTGGGAGATTTGCAGTCACTTTCTCCAAAGAACACACAGACACACACAAACACTCATAACGCATAACACCCCGGCTGATACAATCTCAAGATGAAGAAATGCAATATCATGTCAAAATTTAAAGAGAGAATCTAAATCTTCAGTTAAAAGTGAAGCCAAAGGAAATTACCTTTGTAACCATTTTTGAGAGAGAATACATTTACTGCATGGACACTTTTTAATGGTAAATTATGATTTTTTTATATATATATATATTTGGAATTTTGGGGGTTCAAAAGGGTTCCACTATTTCTGTAGATGGATTTCTGTAAACTATTTAAAATAATTTCATGGTACAGAGGTTGTACCTGTTCTCAGATGGCAGAAATAACAGAACACTCTAATTAACAGAACATTTTATGTTATTAAAATCAGCTGACTCTCAATTTCTTGGAACATCTGCTGACTTAAAGATTAAATTATGAGTAAGAAGATGAAAAAAAAAATAAAAAAAAACGGTGGAGCCCTTTATTAACGAGAATCCTTGACTTAATCTTTCATCCACTGCTTCCTTCCTTCCTTACTTCCTATCTTCACATCAGTCCCACGTCCCACCACCCCCACCCCCTCCACCTCCTACCTCAGTCTTATTACACCCAGCCACCCATACCCCTGTCTCCGCAAGCAGCCCTTACTTCCTATCTTCACATCAGTCCCACGTCCCACCACCCCCACCCCCTCCACCTCCTACCTCAGTCTTATTACACCCAGCCACCCATACCCCTGTCTCCGCAAGCAGCTCTCCTCATATAATATGATGGCCATCTGCTAGGCTGAGCCGCGCTTCCCAAAAGCCCTGGGGCGAGATGTTTATCTATGGTCCCCTCTCTCAAACTCCTTTAAGGATGCAAAACATATCAGCAATCATCGCCATTACAATTAGCACAGGTGCTGTTGAGCTGTAAAGTGATCAGGAGAAATGGGAGGAAACATAATTGAAGTGGATTAGAGCAGAGAGGTGGGAGGGAGAAAAAAAAAAAAAAAATGAAATAAAAATGGGATGGAAGGTTGGACGGCAGCCCTTCTCTGTGCTGCCGTCTGAAAATCACTGTGCTGTGATTAAAACTGGTGCAGAACAGTAGTGAAAGTCCTGGCAAGGAGTTTGGATTTTTTTTTTTAATTATTATTTATTATATTTTCCAGCTGTCTCCTGTTTCCTGTGCTTTGCATCAGGTTGAAATGCAGACCTGTGTTTGTGATCTGTGACCAAAAACGTATTAAGAATTTTACATGCACTAAGAGTAAAAAGTGCCTTTCTATGAGCTGTTCATGAACAGTAATTGTGTACTATAGGAAAAGAAGGAGAAAAGACAACATAAACACTGTGTTTTATATCTAGCCTCTCTGGGTGTCATATCAATAAATGTGTGCATATCATGTCTTTTACGTAGTCCTTATACATTTAGATGTCGACACCCTCACACCACCAGTCGGCTGGAGCAGCTGGAGCAGGGTGGAAACGTTCCGCAGCAGTCACTCATGAAGAGAAATTCTTAATAATAAATATCCAGCCAATAATGAATGTGCTGCTGGCTGCAGTTGTCTTGGGGGCATAATATCTAATTTCCTCCCAATGTTTCATATCTACCTACTCCTGCATGTCGACACAGTCCATCATTACAGCCCAATGCAGGTTCCTATCACTTTTATTTATTTTTAAAATCAATATATAAATCAAAGCCCGGACAAATGAGATCCAATAAATTACAGATTGCTGGACAAATGCAGAATGTTAACTGTGCACCAAGAGAGGAGATTCCCATGGGTGCCGCCTGGGTTTGTGCAGGAAAATGTACTGAACGTCACCATAAATCACAGCTAACTTGCACATTACTCAAAGCTTTTTTTAATTCAAAAAGCAAAAAAAAAAATACTTATACAAAGCCCGATCCTAATAAATTACCTATAATTTCTGTTTTATGGTTGACTTTATAATGCCTGGTCAAAAGGATGTGCTGTAAAAAAAAAAAAGTGGCCAATGTCAGCCAGAAGCTATACTTTAAATATGAAAGTTACCAGTGAGGGAGAAATTCTATTGTGCAATTATGTTTTTTAATTGAGTGGGATGCAAAAAAAAAAAAAAAAAGAGCAGCAGAGCAACAGCCCTGTGTTCACCAGCCTCAGTTTGTGTGACTCACCCCCTTCTATTTCATGCTCAGCCACTTGGAAAAGTAGAAGGGTTAGAGGAAAAAGAGGGGAAAACAGGGGCAAGAGGATAGAGAGGCAGGTGAAACAGAGCATAGAGAACAAGCCGGGCTCAGATCCTGCAATGGTGAATCCTCACTGTCTCACATAGGTACAGAGGGATAACCAGTCAGCTTAAGCACAGACCCATAACATAAAGGCTGGGCTCAGAGGACTCTCTCACACACACGCACGCGTGTACCTGAGTGCAGCAGCCATTGCAATCAGCAGGGAATATGCTTCCATCAGCTCCCATAACATCGGTGCTCACCTTGGTGCTGACATCACTTGACGTGCATATGTGCAGATGCAGCGTGAGGGAACACTGGAGCAGGCGGAACAGAGGTTTGAAGGAGATTCCCACTGACACTGGTCCAGTGGGGGTAGAGAAAGGAGACCTCTGCTGCAAAGTGAAACAGCAGGGCAGATTTACTACACAGCAGAAACACAGGGAGGGCAGCCAAGCCACTTGTGGGCCAATAAAGACAATTTAACCTAAAATGACAGCTATATCAGCCTTGCTATGGTTCCTAAAATACCAACGGAATACATTTTCTATGGAAACATATTTGTTTTTGATTGACATAATTGTTAAATAATAGCATACATTTTCCTGGTAACTCCATTCCAGTCAAAACATGTTGCCAAGTTGCAGATATTTTCACTAATTTTGTCTCTGCACCAAGTTCCAATCTGTTGCATCACAGAAAGCGCAGCACATAAGGTTCAATGATTCTTCCTTTTTCCATTCAAGCGCAACACTTTTCCAGATGTTGCCCAATGAGTGATGCTAATGACAAGAAGAGCATAATCACAAAGCAGAAAAAAACAGTGTTGGGCCTACTTTGCTCTTCTGCTGTGAATTTGAATCCATTGCATAAAGAAAATCATCTTCATATGCTGTTCTAATTAAATATTTATGTTTTCATAAATTTGATTGTCTTGGTGAATATTTAACTAAAAGACAACGATAGCCAGAGCAGACATGATTAATATTATAACCTGAATTGCATTTTACATTCCGTGCAGCCTTTTTTTTTCTCTAAATGCTTCAGTGGGAAACAAGACCTCATCAAATGATAGCAAAGCAGAAGGCAACCTTTCTGATACAGAAAACATAAAGAATAAATAATCCAGTTGTCTGCAGTGCCCAATGCGAAGCAATTTAACGCATCGGTAGCAGCCACCTATTAATTTCCCTTTCGAAGAAGCGAGGGGAGAGCCTGGGAGCACTGATTGGAGGGACAACACCGCTGCTGCACCATGTATCACTTCTGTAGCCAAACAAAAGACACGCATGCAAATGAACACACGTGCAGTCTCACAAAGAAGACGGTGCATGTCCCTCATAGATCGTGTGCAACTCTCTTATCCACTGTGTCAGTGTTTGCACAAGAGAAATAATGACAGGAACCCAAGTGAAAGTGAATTAATTAGGAAAACCCTACAGATACAGATGTCCATATGTGACTCTCGTCCTTGGGGCATGGCATCAATAAGAGCTGCCCTGGGTGATCTGCTGTCATTCTCCTCATACCACATATATTAATGCAGGGGTGGGCAAATATTTTAACTCCCAGATTTCAATTGGTCCTTACCTTTGACGTGGGGGCGGGGTCAAGAGCAGAAAGGTGGAGCATTTGCGTAGAGATAAATTGCATGCAAAATCATGTTGAAATGGTTTGTGCCTTTTCTACGCTATCTATCGGAAAATGTATACCAGGGTAAAATGACAATATCAATTAAGAGTTATAAAATGAAAAAATTTGAGAATGGAATAGAGTGGAGGCAGGATGGAATACCTGGAGAAGTGTGATCTGTGATAGAAGAGAGTCAGCTAAGGTAAAGGGAAAGGACACTTTACAGGACGGTTGTGAGACCAGCTATGATAAATAAATAAATAATTACCACTATATTATTCACTAGGGAGTATCCTTCGGGAAATTATGCCTCTGCATTTAAGGTGCAGTGTGTGGGGGGGACCATGCTCAGGGCACCTCAGCGGTAACTTGGCCGGGGGCCTTGCGAACCCGAAATCAGCTTCCTTAACCACTAGGCCACCAACTGCTGATAAAAGAAGAGAGGCACTGCTGGGATTCGAAACCAGGATCTCCTGTTTACTAGACAGGCGCTGCAACCAATTAAGCCACAGCACCTGTTAATGGTTGAGAGACACTAAGAACAGGTACAAGACAGGAGGCAGAGCTGGAGGTGGAGGAGTTAAAGATGCTGAGATTCTCTTTAGAGAGACAAGGATGGACAGGATCAGGAATGAGGTGATTAGAGGGACAACGCAGACAGGAAGGATTGGAGAAAAAGCTAGAGAAGCCAGATTGAGATGGATTTGACATTGACTTTGTTAGAAGAATGATCCTGTAGAGATGAAGCTACCAGGTAGGAGACAAAGTGAAGGAGGACATGGAGGTAGTTGGAGTCAGAGTAGAAGTTACAGAGAAGAGAGGGGGGCAGGGGGGACTTGGGGGGAACATGTGCTGTGGCAACAACTGAAGAGGTATAACCCAAAAGGTAAAGAAGAAGCGTTTGGCAGGCCAGATTGAAATACCAAACGGGCCACATCTAGCCCTCGTACCATAGTTTTCCCAGATATGTATTAAAGTGGTGTATCAGGGTTGGCTGTTGCAATTGTTGGCCCTGGTCAAAACATTACAGTCCAAGTGTTAAGTTGTGTTTTTGTCTTAAGATGAAAAGCAATTATGCCTAACTGATTTCTCAACCTTCTCTTTAAGAAAGTAAAAAAAGTTTAAAAAATTCTTTGCTGATGATACACACATTGTGGTTTTCCGACCAAAATCAATTTAGTTTGTTTGATGCATTGTTTTCCATCCTGACCACTGCCCATCATTACTAACCCTCTTATTACTGTACAGTCTGGGGGACATTTAAGATCAGTTCCTCTCCTGAAATGATCTTTCTATTTTTAATTTTGGAGAAATCTTGCCCAAAAGACATAATGTCTGTGTTTTTCTACAATTAATTAATGGGTCCCCAGCTAGTTAGCGGTAGGCAGCACTTGTTTCACCAAGACTAGAAAGAGAGGGTGAACGGGGTTGGAGCCAGGCTCGCCTCAGTAGCTGCAGGCTCTTAGTTGTGAGTCACTGGAATTGGACTATTTTTAACAAAAATCTTTTTATGGATAGATAAATCTGATTTTATGCACAAGGAGTCTCCTGGGTTTCAATTAACCGGGGGTCATGCTGTAGATCTTTCACCAAAAGAAAGGGAGGATTAAAATGAAGGGAAATGGTAAAAAGGGGAGAAAAGAAGAAATCCTCCAATTAATGCAACCTAATTAAACATTTTTAAAAGCATTATCTGAGCTGTTTTTGTTTTCTTCCCTCGAGAGCCACAGTTGTCTAATTGTCTCTTGTTTGTTGAATTGTTGCCACAACTGGTTTAAACCTTCTTTGTGTTACTGCAGGGAATCAAAGAAGCAAATAGTAATTACAAAGTGAGGTGCCTGGTGCTCCAAGTGTCTCTTAAAAAAAAAAAAAAAAAAAAAATTGAACGAGTTAAAAAAATCTCCTGCAGTTGGAGAAACAGTTTACAGGTTACTCTGTGAAACAACTGTTTGCTTAAAATGCCTTTTCTTTACAAGTGCTCTGTGGTCTGAGACAGGGCAAAGTTAACTGAAAATAACTGGTCCATGCTTTAATGACCAAGCGTGTTGCTTCATTCAGGGAGAGTTATTGAACTGATGTCAAGACAGAGAGGGAGAGGAGGTGAGAAAAATATATAATAGATTAAAAAGTACTTGGTCAAAATGCGCAGCGTGATCCTACGCGTTCATCACCTTGGCATACTCCGTCTCATTTCCATGCAGCCGCAATAAAAGAGCAAGGGAACATCACAAGTTGCTCTTTTATCTTAAACTACCCACAGGGCACTTCTTAAGAGCTTGTAGCTCCATACATGAACACACTGATTCGTTCACAGCCTTTAGTGCCATGCCTTTAGAACACTGACATGAGGTTTAAAACTAAAATAGACTGGAAAACAAAAAAAAATGTAAAAACACATTAGGAACATGGAGCCATTAATCGACAAGTATTTATAAATTCCACTTTAGAACATCCAAACAGTCACCAAAGGGCTAGACCAGGCATGGGCAAACTTTTTTTGACTCGCGGGCCACAATTGTTCCTAAAATTGGACACGGAAGCCGAGTCCAGAGCAGAAAGATGGATCATTCATTTGAACTAAAATAACTGGCAGGAAAAAGTAATGTATAAAATCTAAAATTCTACATTTCTAATACCCTTTATGAGGTCACTCACTGCATTATTGCAGGGAAAGGCAGAGGAAATTAATTTGGACAAGGTTAACGGGCCGCATTAAAAAGCTCAACTGGCCACATCCGGCCCCCGGGCCTTAGTTTGCCCATGCCTGGGCACGAAGATATATGAATTATTAGGAACAAGGAACGATTTATCAACATTTATTTATAAATTCTACTTTAGAACATGACAGTCACCAAAGGGCTAGATGTTCTATAAATTAAAGTTAATAACAAATAATAAAGTAAAAATACGACAGATAGTGTAAAAAAGAAACTATAGTAGAATAAAAGAAAGAGAGTAAAATTATCTTTACGCTGTTCTTTATCAAATAGCAATTGTAGATAAACACTACAATACAACAGCAACATGGAATGGTACTTCTTCACATTTTGACATATTCCATCATAAGGATTTGTCACCGAAACAAGTCTGAAACACGTGCTATTACTTTTCCTTCTGTTTTAACAACATACAACTCAATCTTGATTAACACTAATGGTGATTGATCATCATCAATCACAATTTATTGTGTGTAAAGATGATAATAATAGCAATAATAATACATTTTATTTATAATGCACTTCCTGTAATTATTCAGATTATTCCGAACAAATCCTTAAACCAGCACTGAAATGTCTGCTCACCGTCCACCCAGTCGACCAACCTTAATCATCACAGATCCAGCTCCTCTTTCTTTCGGTTTCCTTCTGTGGACACACAGACACACACTCGTTCACAGTCGCACACATCGATGTGTTTCTGAGCCTAGAAATTACCTATTGTGAAATATTAACATATTTATTCTAAGAGCAGCAGGGGGAGACTGCTCATCGGAGACAAATTATCTAAATTGATTTCTAATTTCAACCCTATGGCTTTTATTAAGGGCTGTGGGCACAGTCAGTACTGGAGATTTGGTGGGAATAAAGGAACGAAGGCAAACAACAGGAGAGCAGTCAGGCCAACGATTAAACCTGGGGTTTTAATAACCTTGTCTCTTCAATGGCCATTGATTAAATGATGGAAGAACATTTAAAAAATGATAAAGGAGGTAGAGTCCAACAGCAGAAGCACGTGAACATCTGAACCCAGCTCGAGCTCAATACATCCATGAGACAACATCCCCAGAGAGAAAAACGATAAAGGGAAATTAAAATGGGTCCAAAACTTTATGACACACTTGAATCCTGCTTTACTCTAATTAGTGGTCTCACATCTTAACTTCCGAGCCTGAGAGGAACTGGAAGGCCGTGACCAGTCTAGGAGAAAGAGCTTTTGCTCATTTTCGCATATTCTCTGCCCTGAGAACTCATGCTAACTGTACCCCCTGAAGAATATGCAAGAAACAGTACTTGAGATCTTCAGATGTTTTAGTGACCAATTAGGATGCCCTGCTTTGATGTGTTCGGACACTGTGCTCTCTTGGTACTTCATTCTTGCCAATGAGGCTCAGCAGCAACATTTCAATTATTTGGCTTTGTGCAAAACCCTAGAACAATGTGAATTCTCTTGTCACACACATAATGTACCATTACATTTACCACTATGTACCACCACACCTTATAAGATATAAATACACATTATAATACACTTTATAAATTAAAAATACACATGTAACCTGTCCTTGCTTGCAATAACTATAATCTTTGTAAAAGCTTATCGTAAAAGCGTATCTAGGGATATTTAGTTTGGTCTCATATACTTCCCAGTACCATTGCCCGTTCTCACTTGTCTCAGCAGCTGCCCATGGTATTTGTTTCCTCTGCAAATAACATTCTTGTTTTTTTTGTAAAAATAAAGATGCATACATGTTTTGCTGATGTTCTCATAATGGAAGCAAGTTTGTTTTACGTTCAATATTTCAACATCCAACTTCTGGTACATTCTCACCATTACTTCTGTGTAATCTAACCATTTCACTTTTTTTAATTAAACAATAATAACTATTCTTTGACATTCATGAAAAATTATAAATACATTTATTTTTACTCAACTAACTTTCAACTAACAACTTTCTGTAATAACCTAAAATTCCTTCTTACTGTAAATGTTTCTATTGTCACTTAGAACCAATCTTAAATTGTCAGGATTTTATTGAAACATTTTCTGACAGTTGAACGACAGTAACTTCCTTCTTTATATTAACACTATTAGTGATGCTGCACTTTGTCTTTTGAATCATGCTTTCTGAAATATAACAGAAAATAACCGATTACTTGAAACATATTCTTTAATAAACACCTGAGTCACCTGAGTCTGTTTTATTCACTACTTTACAAAACGGCTTAGCAATAGCCACTTAGCATGAACTTTGCAGTCTCACTTGATTAACTTAATTATCTCACTCTTCAGTACTTGGTCATTTTCACAGCAATACATTAAGTAAGATATTTAGCTCATAATATATAACCTTTCACCTGATTGAGTGTACATTTACTATAAAGAATGTACATTTTTGCAGTTGTTATCATTTCTTCTTGCATATTCGCATACAAACAGAATGTCATAGCAATGTTGTAAAATGACAAATGATAAAATACATGAGAATTTTATCATATAAGTACAATTAGGTAAGTAATAATAGGTATTATCTAATTTCTAAATAATAATTATCTAAATACTCAAATGAGGTGTACAATGTAGTTACTTCTTTTCTATAGTTGTTTACTAAACTATTTCTCAAACCTAAATTGAAATCAGAATTAAAGATTTGATTAAAGGTGTTAGCTATCTTTTCTGATCTTGGATGCTGTAAAACAAGAGTTTTTTTTTCTGCATGCCTAGAAATAAAGTTAAAATGTAAATGTGACAAAGCCATTATGGCTCAACTGAAGGTGTTATTATCCAATGTGTTGTGCTGTCCCTTCACTGTCATATAAATGCCAGTATGCATTTGTTTTATGGCATATTCATTCCCAAATAAAATATAGGGCAGCAGCGAAGGATGATTCCGTCACAGGTTATCACATTCACACACACAACAAAAAAAATCATAATACCAAACAAAAAGATTAGGTCATCAATCTATTTATTGAAAAAAATGCTGCAATTTTAATTCCAGGCCAAATTTAATTTCCTAGAGGTAATTAGATGATAGTTTTATTTATATAGAAACAATAGCCAGTAGCTGAGGGCTTACATCATTACTTAAATGCAGTAGATGTCCTTCACTTAACTGTACACAGTGATTCACCGAAGGTTACTGCATGTACACGTGGCATCCTGCATCTCATTGCATCCTATACCAAATAGTACAGTTCAAACACCCGCTTCCAACCACACACATATACAAAACCCATAAAACACGGCGTAGCTAAGTCAGCGGACACGGACATTCTTAGACACCGTGAGGTTCATCGCACTATTGTATCTGCAGAATTTTTTTTTTTTTATCCTAATTGCAGGAAGAAGTAACCACACTGTAATTAAGGACAAAGGGAGGAAGATGTTCATTAGACGTGGTGTCCTCATTAGTGTAACTTCCACCCGGAGGTGGTGCTGGACACCTAATGAGGGGCGTAATGTAATAAGTGTGGGGAACCAACAAGAGAGTGCCTTCAGATTGGGCCCCATGGAAAATTGTCTTTTTACTAAAAGTGACATGTAGTACAGTACAGTATAATGGCCATAACCATTATAGTTGAACACTTACTAGTAGTACTTCCAGTGGGCTCATCACCCATTGGAAGGCTAACAGTATGGAGCAGTGTGATTTGGGTGGTGCTGGCTGCCCCGTGGCCCAGTAATGGATAAGCAGATGAAGATGAATGAATGAATGTTGCAGCCCCCTGCAGAAGCCCCAGACCAGGGGTCACTAACTGGCGGACCGCGGTCCGTGTCCGGACCCAGGGGTAATCCTGTACGGACCCGGATCTATAATCTATTTATATAATCTATAATAATCTATACAGCAGATGAATTTAACGGGATAGTTTTAAGGTGCGCAGCTTTTTCAGTGTTTACGACTAAAGCCATTGTAAACACAGGAAAAGCTGCGCCGGTATCAGGAAATAAACTGACCAATCCCACGTGGTGCTTTTCAGCCAATCAACTCTCGGCAGTTAACAGTGGCAGCCACAGTGAGAGGGAGAGAAACAGCCGCCACAGATGGAGACGTGGAGAGAGAGAGAGTCAAGGGAGACAAGGGAGACAAGGGAAGCGGCTTCAGAGAAACTGAAAGTGTTTAATTGTTGATTGTTGATTTGTTATGATTTGTATTGTTAAAGTGGTTGAGATTGTTCTGACAAGGTGTGTTAAAGAAAAATGATATAAGCTGTTGCTCCACCTGATTTCTCTTAAGTTAAGAGCTTTATTGGAGGATGGTAATACTACTACAACATATAACACTCTGGCAAGTTGGACATGATGTCCTGGACCTTTATTTGAATCATTATTTTTCTGACTGGACCTCTTGGCGTTTTAGTTGAATACCCCTGCCCTAGACGGAAAGGCTGAATGCCGCGTTGGCAGCTTCTTGCTTCTGTCTTTGTCGGGTTAGTCTTTGGGATGGTGACCCCACGTGAAAAAACTGTTAATGAAGATCCTCTCTTATTCAGGACATGGTCAAGATAACATAATACAGTTTTTCTAAAAAAAAAAAAAAAACATTACATTTACGTATTATTACGTTTATTAAAAGGAAAATGCTATATAAATGTATTTAAGTTAAAAGTATTTGTAAGTTAAAGCTGGCCTTCTCTTTGACATAGTGGCAATGTGTCTGCCATTGCTCTAAAACCCCAGGGTTCACCTCCTGGACAACTTCAAATCCATGTTAGGGTCATTGAATTCCATTGGGCTCACCTCTGGGTGAAAGGTGCAATGTGATTTGGGTGCCAGTCATAGAGACTGCTGCCACTGTGACCCGTTAAGATAGATAGATAGATAGATAAGCAGGTGAAAATGGATGCGTGGATAGAAGTTAAGGTTAAAGGTAAAAGATATGATGCAAAGATGAGTTTGCATCTTATCATGTCACAGTTTCACTTTCATTTTTTACCTTTTTTTACATAAGCAGATATTTGTAAACACTGCCTTTCCCCCAGTGACATCTGACCTTATGCACCAAATAAGCAAGAAAGTCACATCACTATACACTATACACTTTTTTAAACAGAAATGACCAAACATTCTGTTTTTATCCTTTTGCAGTCCCTTCATATATATTTTTTTCATTCTTTGAAATCATTAAGAGCCAAACCAGCTAAAGAGGTGCAGGGGTTCACCTGCCCTTTGGCTAAAGTCACAGAAACACACAATCGTGTATGGACTCATACACAGAGCACGCCACAAGTGCACAGGGTAAACTCACTTAATCTTGTCAGAGATCATCTTTGCAAAGTAAGCTGGAGCAATAATTGCTGCATTTCGCTGTTTCAGCAAAAACAAACAAAAAAAATGAAGAGGAATCAAGGTGATTGCCAGAATACAGAGAGAATTTGTAAATTAGGTTAAATGATCAAAAAAAGGAAAGATGTGTCAAAAAGCATTGACAGTAACTAACAGGTGGATGATGACCAGCCCGCCCAGCACGGCGTAAGACTACCTGACAAACAGTAGAACGCAAAGTGATTTAAAGTGTTAATATTCTCCAGTTTGGCAGATGGATGATGCCTGAACTCTGGTTGTTGAACTCTAATGAGTGAAACATTAGTAAACACATCCAAACTATGATCAAAGATCATTCTCGCTGATGGCGGAAATATGACGGGAATGTCCATTTTTTTTTTCATAAACTTCTGATCAGCATTTTTGAATAAAAGATGAAAGGGAAGAGTGGAAACCTCAGGAGGCAAATATGTATCAGTGAGAGTGCCTTTGTGAGAGTGTGATTTCTTTTGTCCTCTGGCTCTGTTGCTATTAGACCAAATAATGTGTGTACAGTAAGGTGAGCTGCCTGCAGATATGCACAATCTTGTACAACATGCGCCGGTGTTGAAGACAACCAGGGAATAGGACTCTGGAGATGTAGCGTCAAAAAGGGAAGAATCATCGACACAACCTGCTTCCTGCCTGGGTTAACTGACTACAGGAAATACTGTTGCAAAGACAAAAAAAACAGAACACACTAATTATGAACTTACATTTACTTGTTACATTATGTTAGAAATATTTATTGAACTATTTGGGGACAATAGAATTTACATCAAATTTGCAAACTTCCTATTTATTTCTCTGTCTGTCGATCTGTCTTGCTTTCTAACTATGTGTCTATCTGACTGTCTGTCTATTTACAGCATGCATGGCCAAACTTAGGCCCGGGGACCTGATGTGGCCTGTTGAGCTGTTTAAAACGGCCTGTCAACCTTGTCCAAATTAAATAATTTTTTTTTTAAATAATATATTTTTTCTTGCAATACCTGCATCTTCCCAGTAGTTGAGGTTATAAAAGCTATTAGAAATTGCATTGCATTTTAGACCCTATACATGACTTTTATGTGCCATCTTTTTGTTTTTGACTCGGTCCCTGGGTCCAATTCTAGAACTAAGTCAAAAGGTTTGCCCACCTCTGATCTGCAATATATATTGTGCATTAAAAATGCATTAAATATACTCTTCCCTAAATCAAAATATTAAATATAAATTTATCAAAATAATAAATGAGGTATCATAAGGAAGAACAAACCTTGTAAAAATGTATTACTTCCATTGTTCCTGGAACAAACACTAAAAACCTCAGAATGTCTGACCGACCAGTGGAATGTGAAATGTTTGCAACAGCGCAATGTTCTGGTTCTGGTATCTCATTACCATGCATCTCCTGTGCACAGGTCTACAGTAACCTCACCGTCTGCACAGACACACCAACACAGAGGGGACATCCACAGACCTAAAGTGTATAGTGAAACCCGGTTGTGTGAGCAACAAGGTCAGAAGAAACAGCAATTTACTGTTACCAAGGGGAAACGCCGGAGCGCTGTCATTGGCCAACAACACTAAATAGGACAACAGCAAGTCAGAGGGGACACAAATAAAAGGAAGTGCTCACTCACCTATTTCTAATCATGGACATGTCTTTGGCAGAGACGGAGAGACACACAAGGACACGCAAGCAGGCCAGACCTATCTTTGACTCTGGACAAGATGATTCCAAACAAACAAGGGCAGAGCGAAGAGTTGGAAAAAAAAAAAAAACTAAACATCATTTTGTATTGTGGCCTACATCCTGTCTAAGGAGTGGCAGCAACTCCTCAAGCTCAAAAATATTTGACTCTTTTGTACAGAATGAAGTGAAAAAACCACATCCAATCCATTAATGACATCAAAGATTGGAGCCCAACTTCAGCAGAGCATTCACCGTGAACATAATGTGCATATGTATAACACAGTGTGACTTCAGAGTCATGTTAAGTTCACTGGGCTAAATTATGCCGGGCTGAATTTACCCATTTATATGACTCTTTTTATGGCTGATTCAAAGCTGCCTGGCTAATCAACCCTCTATTACAAAGCTTCTCCATGGCGGCAGTTTGATTGGCTTCAATTTACATAATGGTGGAACGCTGCGAACGTGAAGCTTCAACTGCTTTCCATTTCTCCGCCGAGCCGATTAGATAGGTTTATGGATTTGAAACATGTGCAAAGCATCAATTTTATTTATTTCATTATTCATTCATTGGTCTGCTGCGCCCGGGAACAAGCAAGTTGTCGGTCTGTGACAATCATGAGGGGAACATTTCTGCCATCCTGGACTACACTCAGTGGCGGAATCCAATTTGTGTTCAGAATGAGAAAGTGGTTTAATCTGCGAGTGCAGACCTATGGAAGTGACACACACACACACACACACACCACATCAATAGTGGTGTCTTGCTGCACATACTATGTTAATTCATTCAAATGGCCATCCTTAGACTATAACAAGTGAATCAAAGCTAATGGCCCGCAATTTAGTAAATTTGCTTACATGGATTCATCAGTTGTTATCTTCCCTATTGAATATTAGTGGGATTTATCTGTAGTAATGTTGTCATCAGCTGCCATAATCCTTTTCTGGTTGCAACTCTGTAACACTGTGCTTCAACACAGTTGCTCTGAACTTAACAGAGAGAGTGTTAGGGGTGTTTTACATCGCTGTATTTGGATTTTTTTTTTTCGAAATACAGCAAACACAAAGATCCAGGCCAAAATTTAATAATTAAATATTTAATCTTCTGTTGATACTTAAGATAAGGGAGAATTAATGTTCATTCAATTACCTGCATCAAAAGATAGTCCATGTCAAGCCGCGGTGTCCGTGCAAAGGCTCACAGGTTTTTGTGGTTTCAAAAAGCCCTTCTTCAGAGGTCTGTGTCTCATGATCAAGCAGGGAAGTCAAGTGGTGAAACATAATAAAACACTGGAGCAGGAAGATCAAAATTACCAGAGCAGCAAAGCTGGGGGCAGAAAGCCCTGGATGTGTTTTTTCTCCTCTCACTCTGCCTCTCTCATCTGATGCCACATGAAGTCTTGCCCAGGTACCTGCACTTTTTAATGATGCCATTTGCCTAATGCCTTCTTGTGGTTGTCAATCTGTCTCACATTATCCCTCATCCTCCTGTCTTGCTGCATCACCCGTGCCCCTTGACTGTGGCACACCAAAGAGCCTCGCCTGAAACAGTGCTGCAGTGGCCCATTAGTAGCATCCTCCAGACTGGATTGGTGGGAAACACCTCTTAAAAAGCAAGGATGAAACAACAACCGGCAATAACAAAAACAGGGGAGAGGAGGATGGTGATGGGCATATCTTTCATCCTGCATCACTTCCTTGGTTTCTTTTTTGCTGATCTGGAAGCTTCTTACCGCAGCAAAAATTGGGATGAAGGAGGAAGTGAGAGGGAGCAGTCTGTTAAGTCATGAGTTGACAGCTCCTGTTCAACTTACTCTCTCTCCCTCTCTGTTGCTTTCTTTGTCAAAAATTGTCTTTTTGTAAAAACTACCTCCTCTCCAGTCATGTCCTTTTTTTACTTTTAGACTTCTGGACTTCTCCCCGTTTGCAACTGAAACTTCATTCTTTATAGCGGGGGGGTGAAACTCAATTTTAAGGTGGGTCACAATTAAAAACAGGCAGGACGTCAGGGCCCAGACTGAATAAATATTGAAAAATAAACTGTAAATATTTCCCCATCTCCCGATAATAGATGTGGTACTATGGGGCTTCCAGACTTCCCGATGGAACTGCCTGATTTGCCCGTTCTGTTGATATTTGGGAACATTAAATCTGGAACAGCCGTCTTATATTATCAACATATGAGAAATTAAATCAGAAATAAAAACATGCATCAGTGATATTTGCCTTTATTGTTAGCCTTTGAGAATTCCTCTTAACGTTGGCCTGATTTTTACACCTATGCATTATGGTATATTTGAAATCTATTATATATCTATTGGTATATAGATATAAAATAGATGGTGGATATGGTATATCTATTTTTCTTGAAATCTTAACAGTGTCTTGCAGATACCTATCTATCTGTCTACCTATCTGTCTATCTATCTGTCTATCTATCTATCTATCTGTCTGTCTATCTATCTGTCTGTCTGTCTATCTATCCATCTATCTATCCATCTATCTATCTATCTACACATGAAGTGGACTGTAATCGACAGACAGCTTGCATGGACAATGTTTATGGAAAATAAAAAATCAATTGAGTCAAAAAAAAATCCAGATGCACAGATTAAAGTATTTTTTTATTATTAATAGTATTATTAGTTTTGGGGGAAAAAATACAGCAATACGGTAAGAATAGGTAATTTGATTTTGTTTCATTTTGTGTAATTTACTACGATGGTAGAGTTGAGGTTACACTGATGTGTGGACTAATGAAGGGACAACCTGGTGTTCAAGTATGGGACTGATCCCAGTAGGTCCACATTAAGAACAGAGCACTCTCTCTGTTGCAAGTCATTACACAAACCTTGAAGCTGATGACATGATTAATGAGAGCCACTGGATCAAGATAGCACTCTTGGTGTTCCTTTGCATACATTATCACTGTTTATTCAGAGTGGGTTTGGTTGAAATACTTAGACAAATCATACAACAAATATCTGGATGTGTCAGTCTACATCAGATGAGATTATTTGAGTTTTTCTTTACAAAAATGTTCTTTTTGAAGCAGATTAATTTAATATTTGTGTGTCATGTGTGTCAGTGGTAAAGTGTGGCACTCCAATGATGCACAGAATGACACCGTCTTAGGTTAGAACCTACACTGTGCTCAGTCATCCTCATCTGCTTCCACCCACCGGTGCCAGGTCATGATTGTTGGGTCCGTGCTGCAGCTGTCAGTCCTTACTGGCATTAAATTACGAAGAATACATTAATGGATATTTATGCTTAAACTCAAAATTAATGTAGCTTGAAATGTTGCAGCCATGACCAAGTAATTAGTCATTTTGTGGGGTGACCCATTTAAGAAAAGACCTTGGTTTCCCATATTTCCCATATGTATAATCAAAGAGGACACACTCCAAAACCTGACTTGAGGTAAAACAAACTCAAAATGAGTCAGTGAAAAGAGAAAGAAATTAATCAGGAATGTCATAGAGATTCTTGTTTTATCTTTGCAGGTTGAATACATTCTTAAGATATGGCAACAAGTAATGATGAGCTCAATGGTGTTTTACGTTTGATTTTATTTTGTCAGAACTGTGGTGAGCAGTGGAGGCCTAGAGGTTACGGTTAAGGTCCAGTGGGTTCCAGGTTCAAATCCGCCAGCTGCCAGTTTAGCACTGAGGTGCTGTGAGAATGGCACTGTCCCCACTCACTGCTCCCCGGCTGTCAAAGCTGCCCACTGTCCACTTTGGTGACACATTAAATGCAGAGGTCACATTTTGTTGTGTGCAATATCCCAATAACAATAACTCTGCCTTCCTTTCATTGCCAAAATAAGGCCCCACAAACTTCTGCCTTCCCCCTACAATGCCACTGTGTTCACTATAAATACACTTACAAAAAGATTACATTAAAATATTTTTGGAAATAATAAAATATAAAGATATATATTCAACGTTTACCTGTATTGGTTTATCTTTGTTTTTGTTGCTTTTAATGTACAAGGGCTTTTTGTAGGTGTACAGTATTACCAGTGTCAGATGTGATGATTAACCAGGAATGGTACAATAATGCACTCTGTCATTTGCGCCTCTGCTGGAAATAACAGCAGTGTGGCTGCCAGGGCTGATAGTAACCATTGTAACAGACACAAATATATAATATTTATAGTATATAAAGTATTATTTGCAGAAATGAAGACATGAATGACACCAAAGCTCAACAATTCTGAACAAACCAATAATTTTGATAATTATTGTGTAATTAAATATACTTTACGGCGACCTAAAGCATCTGGAAAGGCACCTTTAAATAAAATGTATTATTATTATTATTATTATTATTATTATCATTATTATTATATAAGTATAATTATATTATAATTTAGAAATAAAAATGTATAGATCATATCATATACCATATTTTATGGTCAGATGGTTGAACAATGAACCAATGATGGTCGAACCATTGAACCATGGTTGATCATGGTTGAACAATTTCCTTCGGGATAATAAAAGTATTCTGATTCTGACTCTGATTCTAATTTGTCAAATCAGAAGAACAATTGTTTGTGCCACTTCCTCAGTTAAGAAATTTGGGTCAAAATGATTTGTTTGTCTTTTCAGTGTTACAGCAGCTTGGCAGATAGTAAAGCAAAGAACAGCACTGTCTGATCTTGGTGTTTGTTTTCCTCTATTACACAGGCATACACAGCCAACAGACCAACACAAACAGGATCCACATCATCTTGGCAATCCCAAACATGTGCAGTGACACCCACAGCATTAGACAGCGGGGCTCCGTCTCCGCTCACATTGGAGCAGGAGTCTGCAGCCTAGTGAGACCAAATGATTCGAGGCATATGACAAGTCTTGGTGGATTTAAAACAAAGTGCTGTCAAAAACACTCTGCAGCAGTCAACGCAGCCTTCTCCCTGCTCTGCATGGGCTGATAATCCTCTGAGTCCAAAACCAAACCCATCATTCTGCCTTGAAATTGTCTTTTTTTTTTTTTTCTTTTGCCCCAGAACACTTCTGTGGACACTGTGTCTCGCATTCATCAGAGGGGATGCCACAAATTTGCCCACGAGGATGGAGAGGTTGGCCACAACACCCGGGAGACTGAGTCCATTCACATTATCCAGTGCAGAAGAAGCTGTGTGGCAGGCCACAGGAGTGCAGTGGCAGGACAGAAAAGGGGAAAAAATGAAAAGTTAACATTTGTCTTGAATTGTGAAAGACAGATCTGCATCAGGATAAAGTTCCCACATTTACTTGGGCTGCTATAAGTTATTATTATTGTTGTTGTTTGAAATATTGCTA